>CANUEP010031221.1:0-10546 GCA_947857235.1 Jatropha podagrica | reverse complement strand
CTTAGAGTCAAGCCTAAGATTATGCGAACATGGGATCACATGGTATTGAATATTGTACTAACACCCTCCCTCAAACTCAAGATGGTATAGTGGATGCCAGCTTGAGTTTGCTTAGTAAATCTTGAAAACGAGTGGGAAGATGAGTTTTAGTGAAGATATCGACCTTTTGATTAGCAGAGGAGATAGGGATCAGAAGTATAGTGCCTTGAGTAACATGATGACGAATAAAATGGCAATCGATCTCAATGTGTTTTGTGCGTTCATGAAAAATGTCATTGTGAGCAATCTGTATGGCACTTCTATTATCACGATGTATCACAGTAGCAGAAGACTGTGTGATATTCATATCAGATAACAACCATCGTAACCAAAGTAGTTCAGATGTAGCATCAGCAATGGCACGATACTCAGATTCAGTGCTAGAACGAGCAACAATCGTTTGCTTTTTGCTACGCCAAGAGATAAGAGAATCTCCTAGAAAAAAACAATAACCAGTAGTAGAATGACGATCTGTGGGATCATCAGCCCAGTCAGCATCAGAATACCCAGATAACACCAAAGAGGAGTGTGCATAGAAATGCAGAAAGTGCAGGAAATGCAGAAAATATAGAAGCAGAAAGTGCAGGAGCAGAAAGTGTAGAGAATGCAGAAAGTGCAGAAGCAGAAATTCGCCCTTCTTTGGCTTTGATACCATGTTATTAAAGAAGGAATTTATGTTTTTGTTATATCTAATTGTACAATGAAATCACATATTTATACATAAAACAACCAGAAAGAGAAAACTAAAATCAATGCTAAAATTAAGTCTAGAATTAAGGCTAGAATCAAGCCAAGAATCAAGCCTAAGACTATGCTAACATGGGATCACATGGTATTGAATATTATGCTAACAGGAGTGAGTCACGCAACAAATAGAAAAGTGCAATCAACAATTATAAGAAACAAAAAAAAAATGGTGGCGAGAGTTTAAAATATAAGAGATAGGGCTATTTTTAGTGCCCTTTATGGGTTGTTTGGCGACTCTTGTTCACTGTATCTCCATATACATATGCTCAGATTGTCAGTACTAAACTCAATAAAAAAATATATAATACAAATATATTATGTTCAACCTTTTATATACGTACGAATAATGAATATAAATCCTGCAATAAAAACCATGCGATCCCAAAACATATAACATAGGTAGAATGCATAGAAGGAAATTAATATCTTTAGCTTTTAGTTTGGATAGTAATCGATCTAGCATATGTGAGCCCCCCTCCAGGGCGCTGTGGGAAAGGTTCGAAAGACGAAAGCCTTTCTGGATAGGTGCATCCGGTCGGTTCGTCACGGAAAATTGGGTGAACCCCTCTGCGGTTTCAAATCTTTAGTCTGATTGTGTTATAAGCTAGTCTGATTACCAATTTGTTAGATTATGGCTCAATTTAGCACCTTTAAGTGATGTCAGATTGACTCATTGGAGCGCTTTGACTATGTGTGAGGTGTTAGAGTTGCCACCTTAATTTGTTTTTATTTTTAGGAGAAAATATAAGGTAAAATCTTGTGAGCCTCCTCCCAGGCGCCATGGGTGAGACCCTCGGGGCGGAGTCTGATAGGACGGTCCCATTGGTGGGTTCATTGTGAAGAAACTGGAAAAGTTCGAGAGTAGTCGAAACCCTATTGTGGTTCGTTTTGTTTTAGCCTTGTATGTGGCATAGTTTGTCCTGATTAATTGATCTGATTACCAATTTTATTAGTTTTATAGCTTTGTTTAGCACTTAAGTGATGCCTAGTTGGCTCTTTGGAGCGCTTTAATTGTATGAGGTGTGTTTAGAGTCACCACCTTACTTTATTTTTATTTTTGGAGAAAATATAAGGTAAAAAATCCTTGATTGACTCCTTTGATGTGCCATAATAGATAAAATGCACTAGCCTCGAATCGTCGAGTTCGAGGACTAGGTTTTCAATTTTTTTATGTGTGGATCAATAGTTTGGGTTTAGATTGAAAATCAAAATCATTATTTTGCATGAATGTCAGTTTTATCGATGCATGGGAATACTTATAATGCATGTCAATATATGGAATATAGTGCATTAAAAATAAGCAAAAGAAATAAATGTGTATATTTTAGAGGGGAGCCGACTCTAGCCTTGTTATCGAGGGATTCTAGGTTGTGCAACACTTTCCTCTAGGTCTTGACCGGTCAATTCGGTCAGGGGCCCGCTACCTAGGATGAATCCGTAGGTATGCCTTCGTACCTTGTTCGTATGAGGATCAGGGCGCATGAAGTTCTACCATCAATCAGGATGGTAGGATTTTGAAGGCGTGACTCTTAGAGTGGGCTTACTGGTGTGCCGGCTGATTCCGGGCTTAGTTTGAAAACTAGTTTTGTGATTTTGATGGACGGACTGGGCTTAATTTGCCGAATGAACTAGGCTTAAAGTATTCATAGTACCGGACGGACTAGGGTTTGACAGTTGATAATTTTCTAGAAGGTCTGAGCTTAATTGACAAAGTTTGAGTTTGAGAGATTTAATTCCCTTGTGCTAGTGACGCAATCGGATCAAAGCTCCACGATGGGTTGTCGACCAAGGAGTTGAGTCTTCCTCCAAATATAAGCTAAGGTAGGGCACGAGACTCATATTATAGTCTTATATAACATTATAATGATAAATTATTAATCAATCGCTAGATTTGATTAATAATTAATCACCTAACTAGTAGCCTTGGCCTTAGGAAGGTCAAAGTGTGATTGAAAGTCGAAAGGATCGACTTTTGAGGGCCAAGTTGGGCTTTAAACTGAACTTTAGAAGATGAGCAAAATCGAACTTTGTGGTCGTAGAATCATAAAAGTGAGAATGAGAGTCATTGATGCTTGAAAAGCGCTCAATCAAGCAACAAAGAGGTAAGGAAAATGAGGAGAGGAAGTGCCTTTATATAGGCAAAAAGGCTTGCTAGACTCCTTGGTCAGTACTGCAAGCTAGGCAACTGGCAACCTTAGTCGGTATCGGCTAGGGGCTGGTTGGTATTGCCAACCAGGTGGCTGGTACCAAGCAAGGCAGTTTTATGCCTTTGCCTGTTTTGGCTCAATTTGTGTCCTTTGCCGTTCGAAGGTTCGTTTGAGGCCCAAACGATGTCCGATCGAGCTGATTCTTCTACTTTTGGAACCGTGATGAAATTTCCTAGAGCTTGGTGGTGAAATCATGGTTAGTAAAACCCTTTGATTAACTCCTTCAATGTATCACAATGGATAAAATGCACTAGCCCTAAATCATTGGGTTCGAAAACTAGATTTTCAGCTTCTTTTTGTATGGATCAAAAGTTTTGGTCTAATTGAGCAATCGAAAGTGGTTTCGTGTGAATGTCAATTTATCTATGCATGAGCATGCTAATAATGCATGGCAATAGCAGGAATTAAGTCCGTTAAAAGCAATAATCAAAAGATTGTGTAATTCAGAGGGGAGCTCGACTCTAGCCTCGTTTATCAAGAATTCTAGATCGTGTGACACATTCTCCTAACTCTCGATAGGTTAGTTTGGTTTGAGGCTCGCTACCTAGGCTAAAATCCATTGGTATGCCTCCATACCTCCTTTGTATGAGGATTAGGGTGGAGAAAGTTGTACCATCGATCAGGATGCTAAGGGTTTAAGGATGCCATTCTTAGAGTGGCTTACAAGCGTGCTAGCTGATTATGGGCTTAGTTTGAAAAATAGTTTTGTGGTTTTGCGAATGGACCGAGCTTAGTTTATTGGATGGATTGAGCTTGACAGTTGATAAGGTGCCGGACGAATTGGGATTAATTAATAATGTCTGAGTTTAGTGAATATACCCTCGTGCTTGTGACACGGCCGGATTAGAGCTCCACGATTGTTGTTGACTAAAGAGGTCGAGTCTTCCACCAATATAAGCTAAGGTAGGGGGTGAGGACCTGTATTATAGTCTTATAATATTGATAAGTGACGAATTATTAATTAATCACCAAATTAATTAATAATGAATTAACTAACTAATAGCTTTGGCCTAAGGAAGGCCAAAGTGTGATTGAAAGTTGAAAGGATTGACTTTTGAGAGATAAGTCGAGCTTTAACTCAACTAAGGAAGAAGAGCAAAGTTGGACATTGTGGTCTTAGAATCGCAAAAGTGAGAATGAGAGTTGTTGATGCTTGAGAAATGCTTAATCCAGCAACAAGAGATGTTTTGAATTGTGAAGGTGGGGGGGGGGGGGGGGGGCGGAGGAGTGTGGTATTTATAAGCAAGGAGGTGGCTAGCTATACCAGATTAACACCGGAACCTCCAAATTGCACCATTTTCCTTTCGAGCGGCGCCAATCAGGTGTTTCGATAATGGTCAAATTGGCACTAGCGCTAGGGTAGTCAGCGTCGATTGTGGCTTTTTACCAAAATGCCCATATCGTTTGATTTTAGGATTTTTGGGCTTCTAGGAGTTCGTTTGAGGCCCAAATGACATTTGATCGAGCTGATTCTTGCGCCGTTAGAACTGTAACAGAATTTCCTAGAGCCCATTGCTAAAATCATGATCAATAGTTTGCTCCCTCTGAGAGATCAAAGCTAATCAAGGCTCGACCTCTTAGAATCTAATTTCAGCACTTCTAAAAATAATGTTGGTCTGACAACCATACATGGAGGTTTGTGATGATGTTTGGAACATCCTGTGTAAATCTCATATGATTCTAAGAAAATTTTTCTAAAGTCGATCCTATTTGTCTATTTTTCTATAGCCTTGCTATGGTTTTTCATCCAATCAGAAGGTATGACTGGATCTGAAATTTTATTACAGACATTTGAATGTGACTGTTTATCAATATGGGTTTTGATGGGTCCAAAATTTCAATTTTTTTATAGGGGTGAGGCCCGTCCTCCCTATTTTCTATAAATAGGGGAGGGAGTGACTCCATTTGTCACACATCCTTGCTTACTACTTTCTTCATACTTTCTTTTAAAATCTCTAAAGACTCTCTTTGCCGTTATGAGTTCTAAATCACCTCATACCCCATATTCTCCTCTTAGTGAGTCTGGGAGGAGTGTGAACACATATTAACTTTCATTGACTCAAGAGGTGGAACAAGAGCGAGGCCCACTGTCACCACTGAGGCCAGAGTTTGGTCAAGGAACGGCTACCCTTGTGGTCCCTAATTTTCTTGGTGAGGAGACATAGCGGGTGAGATACGTTACTTGCCACTACATGGCCGCCCTTATACTGCTAGATGAGTTTCCTGAACATTGGCCGGTCTATCCGTAAGGCATTTTGGTATTTTATACACACGAGTTTTGCTTCTTTTTTCCTATTTTTAATGGCACGCTTTGCTTATGCAGCCTCCTCCTAGCTAGTGTGAAGGGACTACTCTCTAGGTGGATCAACTCTAGGGAGCACTGGTCAAGGACTTGACTTGTGAGAGCTTTCTAAAGGACTCGATTCAGACATTGCGAGACGACCTGAGGCATCACTGAGTTTGTGTGCTATGGCTCTTGTCGCTTTTTGAGTCGACTGCATGTATAGCCAAGGTATTCTAGGGACTAACTTTTATTATACTTTTTGGGTTGGTGCTCCTCTAATAGCAATACCTTCTTTTGTAAAGTCTTGATTATAACTTTTGTTAATAAAATATTTGCCCTTTTATGTTCTGTAAATTTGATTCGCCCACATTGTCTATTTGCCCCAAATTCTTGAATTGATTTTTTACACTGATTGCCTATTTTGGGTTTACCTTGGTGCTGATCGCCCCATTTTATTAAATTAGCACCAGTCGCCTTGCTCATGTCTTGGTGCTAGTCTCCCTATTTGACTATTTTATTGCTAATTGCCTTATTTTGGTGAATTGGCACTGGTCTCCCTACTGTGTTAATTGGCACTAGTCGCCCTATTATGTTAATTGGTGCTGGTCGCTTGTTGTGCGAATTGGCACTAATTGCCTTGTTTTAAGGGTCTTGGTGTTGATCGCTCTATTTATTGGATTATCTTGGCGTTGGTTGCCTTGTTTGACTGTTTTGGCACTAATCGCCCTATTTTGGTGAATTAGCACTGGTCACCCTATTGTGAGAGTCTTGGCGCTCATTGCCCTGTTGTGAGTCTTGGCACTGGCTGCCTTGTTGTGAGTGTTATTGCGCTGATCGCCTTGTTGTGAGTGTTTTAGAGCTGATCACCCTGTTTGACTATTCTGGCGCTGGAAATCATGGTTAGTTTTAAGAAAGAATAATTATGCATGATGCATGAGATGCCACACCTGATTATCTAGCTCAATTTCTGAGAGAGGGTGTATGTGGAAAATCCAAGCCTGACCCGCCAATAATCACTTTGGAAAATGATCTTTTAGGTTATGTTCTGATTTTCTTCTCTCTCTTTTCTCTCCTTTTTCTTCTATGGACAAATTAGTGCCAGATTGCCTGAAATTAGCACCGTTGTCCTCCAAAATGGTGCCATTTTGGCACTTTTTGCAGGCCAAATCAACATCGATTTAAGCCTAGTCGGCACCGACAAGTCTTAGGGATGGATGGTTGAAAGTCTATAAATACCTCATTTATTGCTTCAAAATGTTGTCATTTTGCACCCCTAGGCCTGATTTTTCCAAATTTTTCATACACTCTGCCCTAAAATGAAGCCATTTATCATTTATGGAATGCAAAGATGGACCAAGAGGTTGACAAAGGTAGAGAAGATAAATCGGAGCTAGTAAGGTATGGCTTCTTTGATGACACTGAGTGGCTTGCGATAGATTAGGCTTTTCTGGATTCGTGTTTGCACCTCTGGGATCCATAGGCTCATGACACACATTACGAGGAGATATGCTCGACATATGAGGAGTTTGTGGCTTTATTGGGAAGGAGTTCTAAGAGGGCTCTAGTGGCTACACTGTCCAGGATTGGGTTTTTAAGAGTTTTGTGAGGATGTTGGGTCTCTCTGTATTAGAGGCTAGGGAGTTGGTAGTGGAGGATGGAGTAGATTTGGCTGGTTGAGCAACATCTGGATCCAGTCAAGTTTGTTGACCTAGAGCACTAGAGGTTTAGGACTCGAGCTTTGGTTTTCTGCTGAATGAGCACTGACATACTGACTGATTCACTAGGTTGGGGAGATTTGAGAGTGGTAGATCCGGTCCTTCAGATGGACCAAGGTGTCGAGATTGCCAGCATGGCCTTGGCTAAGAGCCTTGAAAGAGTAATTATGCATTATGCATGAGATGCCACTCCTGATTGTCTGGCTCAATTTCTGAGAGAGGGTGTTTGTAGAAAATCCAAGCCTGACCCACCAATAATCACTTTGGAAAATGATCTTTTGGGTTATGTTCTGATTTTCTTCTCTCTCTTTTCTCTCCTTTTTTTTATATGGACAAATTGGTGCCATATTGCCTGAAATTAGCACCGTTGTCCTCCAAAATGGAGCCATTTTGGCACTTTATGCAGGCCAAATCAGCATCGATTTAAGCCTTGTTGGCGCTAACAAGTCCTGGGGGTGGATGGTCGAAAGTCTATAAATACCTCATTTATTGCTTCAAAATGTTGTCATTTTGCCCCCTAGGCCTAATTTTTCTAAATTTTTCATACACTTTGCCCTAAAATGGAGCCATTTATCATTTATGGAATGCAAAGATGGACCAAGAGGTTGACAAAGGTGGAGAAGATAAATTGGAGCTGGTAAGGTATGGCTTCTTTGATGACACTGAGAGGCTTGCGATAGATTAGGCTTTTCTAAATTTGTATTTGCACCTCTGGGATCCACAGGCTCATGACACACATTTTGAGGAGATATACACGACATATGAGGAGTTTGTGGCTTTATTGGGAAGGAGTTCTAAGAGGGCTCTCATGGCTACACTGACCAGGATTGGGTTTTTAGCAGTTTTGTGAGGATGTTGGGTCTCTTTATAGTGGAGGCTAGGGAGTTGGTAGTGGAGGATCGAGTAGATTTGGGCTGGTTGAGCAGCATCTGGATTCAGTCGAGTTTGTTGATCTGGAGCACTAGAGGTTTAGGACTCGAGCTTTGGTTTTCTGTTGACTGAGGACTGACATACTGACTGGTTCACTAGGTTGGGGAGATTTAAGAGTGGCAGATTCAGTCCTTCAGATGGAGCGAGGTGCTAGGATCGCCAGCATGGCCTTGGTAGAGACTATTATGAGCCTCGATCGAGCTTATAGGGTAGAGAGAATCTGGCCAGCTAGTCTGATCTTGCTTTAGGTAAGCATTCTCGAGCTAACTTATTTGGTACTTGGATAGGTGCTTTTCTACTAAAAGGCTTAGGTTTAAGTTGCATATGAATGCTTATCTTAGGATTTGAATAATGGGGGCAAAGTCAGGTCTTATATGCTTTGGAAAAGGCTTGAATTGCTCTAGTTAGGGTGCAACTAGATTTGTTTGGATAAGGTATCTTACATGTGAATGCCTATTTCTTTTCTATGTGATAGTGCAATGTCTAATTTTGCAAGTTTTGTTGAGGGATCATCTGAGGGTGGTGGAGCTACCACGACATCGTCCATATGAGCCATCGATCTACATGAGTCATTGTGAGACTCAGTTCAGAGAACGAGTGGCTGCAGTGGTTACTGGCGCCGAGGCTAGACTAGATTTTGTGGTGGTCTAACTAGTATGAGATTAGCAGGTTTCTAGTTCTGTCAATTGGATACTAGGTGGCTCATCTACCTGGCATGGATAGCGTGTAACTCCCCCTTTCTAACCTTGTAGGACTAGAAAAGAGATGTCACACTCTATGACAGAGGCACATACAGGCTCACTTACTAGTATAACACTTGTATCAATTAATACAAGTGAATCGAATGTAATGATTAGTTTCTTAAAAACATACATCAGAAGTCTTTAAAATATAACTTGCTTAAAACAATTCAATTATAAAAATTAGTATAAAATCTTTTGAAGGCAGTAGTGAAGTCCATCAAATATTTTCAAAATAGTTTAGGCAAACCCAACAGAAAATCCACAGGTTTCTTTTGAAAATACGGCTAAGACAATGAATAAACCAGTTAATGAAATTTATTAAAGAAATAATGAAATTCTTAGAAGTCCTTTACACATATTTAATATTTCAATTCAATAAAATAACTTTTAAGAGGAACTATCCTTAAATCTGATAGTAATAAATTCGAAGATATCGAAAGTTCAATCTCAAAATAAAAGTCTAAGTCCATGTGGAACAGATAAAAAATCCTTACAGAGTTTAAGGGATTAGAACAATTGCATTTAGATAAAATACAAACCCCACATAATCAAACCAAAACTCTCATTATTTCAAATCAAACATATGCCATGAGTTTGTAGTATAAAATCACACTCTAGTCTGGAAGCAGAAGATCTTCTCTTTGGACACATATATGTGAGATCCACAACAAACAACTTCAACCTACGCAAGTTAAAAACATCACGCTTTGTATAAAACTTAATGGTACTAAACAATTATATGTAATCACATGGCATACAAGTATGGTACATTAGAACCATGCACACACACACGCAGACAAATATATATATATATATATATATATATATATATGTATATATGTATATATATATCAAAAGGTTTACTTAATTGAAAATCCCTTTCTTCAGTTTTAATTACATAATCTGTTTTCCAAATATTAAATTTAGATATTTTATATATTTGTTCTTTATCTACCTTGGGTATTTCCCATTCATGAATAGCTTTAGTGAAATCTTGCAATATTAATTCATTTCTGTTTATGATCCTTTTAATTTCAGAAGTATCTGAGTCTTCTGACTTCACACTACTAGACGATCTACATAATAATGGATCCATTTTTAATATCATTAGGTTGCGGCCACTGCCTGTTATTGTAACTCAGATAATGATAATCAATTTATAATAAATCCTATTTCACATAGGGAAATAATAAGTAGAGCTCCAGACTTAGGTATGGTAGACCAACCAAATAGTATATCTCAGTTTAAATATAATGCAAATACAATATATGTTAAATTATTATATGGAATTGGATTTCCAATTTAACTCATTTAATTTTTTATTAAACTTACAAAATCTTGCTGTATGTCCTTTTTTACCACAATTATAACAAGTTAAGTCTTTATACGATTTTTTTATCTGGTTTTTCAGTTACTGGTTTCTTATGTTTATATTTTTTATATGGTTTATAACTTTTCTTTTTTCTTTCATTAAACTGATCTTTACTAGGTTTTATATTATAGTTTCTTTTATAATTCTTTTTATATCTTGGTTTTGAACATTCCCCATTACAATTTTTATTTACTGTCATGCCATAGTCAAATTGTTTACATAATGTACCAAGTTCTTGTTTAGTTTTATTCAATTCATATTTTAAAGTTCTTTGCAATTTTAAATCTTGACAAATTTGTAGTCCTTCTCTCTGGACCATACTTATTAATTGTCCATTGTGAACCCCTACCCCGACACACGCATAGGCGCTGAAATGCCTATGACAAAAGGATAGAAATGCACGTGATGTGTGAGTCGCCACCTTGTTTAATTATTTAAGGGTAAACTAGGAAAAACCCTAAATGACTCCAATTTTAATTAACCTAATTACTAGATCAATTACCCAATGA
>CANUEP010031205.1:0-41457 GCA_947857235.1 Jatropha podagrica | reverse complement strand
ATAATGCACAAAGCATACACACACTCATGCATAAAGCATCCCCATTCAAAGCCCTCTAAAAGAAGCCTATCGAACTACGTTGACTTTGATCTTCCATTCAAACGGAAGTACGTAGGCACGTTTGGGATCTAACCCCGAGCGGCAAGTCAAAATTACATAGACACTTTTAATCATATTGTTTCATTCACCCTGCAAAGCATTCATTCATGGTTAGCTCATCAGCATGACATAGTCTCGGGATCCATCTCGGGTTTGCACACCATGCCTTAATCATTGGGTAATTGATCTAGTAATTAGGTTAATTAAAATTGGAGTCACTTTGGGTTTTTCCTAGTTTACCCTTAAATAATTAAACAAGGTGGCGACTCACACATCACGTGCATTTCTATCCTTTTGCCATATGCATTTTCATTGCCTATGTGCGTCGAGGTAGGGGTCCATACCTATGCATGATAAAAATCAACGCACTGAGTATATCACTCAGTGGTGATAAATCATTTAAGAAAATAATAGAGGTTGCCTAAGCAAAAAAAACATTAAACGCAAATTTAAAACACTTATCTCAAATATAAAATAAATATCGAAGACGTACAAGTCAAATTAAAATATTTCAAAGGCCATAAATAAGTTCATTCCTTAAGATAAATTCAAGATTTGACAAACGTAAGAAAAATTCCATAATTACAAATACATTTCCTTTTCTTTCATAACATAACATAACATATTCTTAGTTAAGGGCTCATATATATTCTGAAAGAAATATAAGCAGATTTGGTTACATAGATATCAGAAACAGAATTTGGCCTGTGAAAGCGCCATCGGATGTGGTCTGTGAAAGCACCACCAGAAAACTGGCATATGAAAGTGCCATCGGTTGTGGTCTGTGAAATCACCACTGGTTGATAAGCGCATCCGCTTATCCAAAAAGGCATCCAGAGCCTAGCATATGATCATATCATAATATAATAGAAGGCTGATAGTCGAGCATACTCATAACTGGAATAAACCTCATCCTACCAAATTTCAATCATATATACTTAGCCCAAAATCATATATTTCCATCTTAAATCATCATCTTCTTATAGACTATTTCATAATAAAACATTTCATAACTTAACATATTTTTCACAAAATTCCATAAACTTACAACTTTGGAAAATTATCAAATTTGCATACTTATGCAAAGCAAATTTTCTATTTACAAAACACATATACAAAATCCTTAATTTGCATTAATTATTTTCTATAGTTCTTTTTACTAAGGTGTATTTATAAATTAGTCAAATTTTGAGGGTTTTGTAAATAAATGTACTAAGTCAAGAAATTTTCAGCATTTTTATAAACTTGACCTTCGCTAGGTTTCTAGGGAATAACTAGAGTTTTAGGTCTCCAAATTGAGTAAAATTTAATCATTTAGAAAGCTAAGACAAAATTCTACTAATGTCATGTAGAGATCACAGTCCAGATCAACCTCTAACATACTGCAAATAAGCTGAGAATGCAAGCCAACAAACCCAGACTTGATTCAACACATTCAGATTCAATGTTTATTTTATTTATACTAATCCAACCACTAAAAGTAAACAAATTCAAGTCCTATGAAATCTTAAGATACCCAGAAACAACTTCCATGAAGGACATAAGACATTATCTTGCCATTTTGGTGGCCAACATAGACAATCAATTCGGATATATAAGTGAGACACCATAACAGAACCAGTTTTGATATTTAAATGATAAGTTGAGCTACAAGTATTAAAATTGAACATAAGAGGATGTTTTGGAAAGCTAAGAAATAGACCTAAAACTTTTATGAAGAGGTCAGATATAGATGGGAATTAAAAAGGGGTCAAAAAATGACTTCTATTCCCACCTAAGAACACATCTAACACTAAAATTCATCAATTCCAAACAATTCACATAAAACCCCTAACTTTTCATTTAAAAACATGAATTCTCAAAGTCATATTTAAACCTAAAAATTGAAAACTAAAGAAATGAAAGGAGAAAGAGAAAAATATTGCACTAACCTCTTAAACAAGCTTAAAGAAGCTTGGAAAGCCTCAATACTTGGCTTTCTCCTTCTGCTTTGAAGAGGGTTCTCGAACTTTTGCTCTTTGGTGGAAACTCCAATTTCAAAGCTTAAGGACTCCAAATTCCTACTCCTTAGCTTAGGTTTTAATGTTTGATTATTAATTCAAGGCTTAATTAGGTGATTTGGGTGTAGTTTACAGATAAGAAATGGAAAGAAAATGAAGAAAATGAGAGAAGGGAGGAGAAGAGAAGAAAATGGCGTTGGAGAAGTGGAGAAGAAGAGTGAATAGTGTTAATGAGTTATCACTTTTAAGTGGCAAAGTCAAACTTTACTTCACTTTATGGTAAATGAATGGCTATGATTAAGCCTCTAGTATTCTCATCCAATGACTCTAAATATTCATCAAATAATTCTCCTCTAATTATTATTTAACTCCACCAATTAATTAAATTAATTCCACAAAAATAATTCCTCAATTATTCCTTAACATACTACACTACAAAACACTATTCATTAAATACCTTAATTCTCCAAAAATATTCATGAAATATTTTTTACCACCTAAATCATGCAAACATGCTCCAAAAATATTAAATAAAATTTAGACATGTATAGTAATTGTTCTGGACCAAAATAATACCAAGTCCCAGACTTATGGTACTATTCATAGACTGGTAAATCACTATTACCGACACTGAAAAATGGATTGTTACATTTACCTCTACCTCATCATCACTGCTAACCTAAACTTGCTCACTCTGCTCCAACCATTCCTTAATGTTGTCCTAAACATTGAGCACCATAACATAGATTTGCTCCAACAATAACTCCCTCTCTCTTTCCTCCTTCTCTTCATCAAACTTGGCCAACAACTTCTTAGGAGTCTTTCCAGACTCAAACCATATATAAATTCTTAAGAGGCGGCACATTTCTAAAATTAGGTAATGGATTAGTTCTCATGCTAGGCCTTGATTTCTCAAGTTCAATAACTTTGCCATTATCGATAAGATATTTGATTTCATGCCTCAGTCGCAAGCAACTATCAATTGTATGGCCCTTACCCTAATGTAAGTGATAATAAGCATTCTAATCGAAGTTCTTCAGCAAAATTGCCGGAGCAGGTCTTGGTGTAAGCGGTCTAAACAAATCCGCTATTTTTACTTTCTCAAACACTGTGGAGAGAGGAGTGCTAAAGTTAGAGAATCTCCCTGGTGGCATATTAGTAGCTCTCAAATCTAGATTGGCTATTGTTATACTCTTATTGCTACTTGGGTTCTTGGCTGGTTGACCGGACCCTTGAAATTAGGACTTAATGAAGTTTCCAGCACGGTTCCTATATTTCATATCCTCTCTAATCTTGTCCACAATGGTGGTTTCCATTTCTCATGGAAAACCAATAAAGTCATCTGGATGAATATCTTGATTTTCTCCTTGGTATCTAGATAGTTTCTCATTTATGTGACTTTGGCTCTCTATCTAACCATGCAATTTGTGAAGGTCTCATCTTGTTTTGAACTGTTGCTTCAAAATCTCTCAAATTAACGCTCATTTGGAGATTATAAGCATACTTCTTGAGGAAAATCATTGTCAACTCATTCCAATCTCTTCTTTTCCTTTTCTTGAGATTGTAATACCAAGTTTGGGTAGACCTCATTAAGGACATTGGGAACATCTTTAAAATTTCCCTTGACCTGCCAACTTTATGATAGACTTGTATTGTATGAGGTGCACCTTTGGGTCATCATTTTTAGCGTCTTTTAAGTCACGGGTGTAGCTTGCCTCAATTCAAACTCCTCATCATCATCCTTGACGATATCGCCATACTAGTCAATTTCCTTGGATCTCATAAATGCATACAGCTTTTTGAGCTTCTTATCTAGCTTTTCAAACTTTTTTAGATGACTAGCTCAAACTCAACCTTCTTGGCAGACATCTTCTTAAAGAACTCATCACCTTGCCAAGTATCATCAACCTGTTCCTCCCTCTCTGACTCATCTTTAGCCTTTTCATCATCTTTGATTACCACTTTCTCTCTTCCTTTATAAGACTTGATGAGCTTCTCGAGGCAAGATGTCGCTATTTTCTCTATCATATTCTCTATATTAGACAAAAGGACAATAGTCACTCCCATAATATCAGACAAAGTAGAAGTAAAAGCTAAAAAATTTTCTTAAACTGGAGAGTTTTCAATCTCAAAGCAGGAGCTCGATGGACTAAAGGAAATTGCACTTGGTAAATCAGAGGGCGCTAAAGGTTCTTCAACTCTAATCAACAAGCTATTTGTCCTCAGCCAACTGACTGCTTTCAGTGCTTTTTCTTTATGCGGAGCTATCTTGACTGTAAGTTTAATGTTAGAAAACATGACATGATACATGTATGCATGGATGCATGCTTATGGAATGTCACACAACAATGCGGTTATTTAATCACAACATCGTGAAATGCAACTAATGCTATATTCCATCATGGCTTTATCACAACGGCTCAAATCCAAAGTCGGAGAAAGGCTCTTTGAAGGCGCTCAATTTTTGCCCACAACAAAATCGATGATGATAAACCCCATTACTGGAGATGAAGGAGAAACATCCAATGAACCTGATTCTGAACTGATGATTCGAGTTTGAAAATATAATCCATAGTGCCTAATTCATAATTTACAGCATAAACGGGCCTAAAAATGCATCCTGGATCCGTCTGAGGCACATTTCAGTGCCTTGCAACACTCCATGCATCACCCCAATTGATCAAGTCATTTTGTTGGCTAGACCCACAGTGGCCTTCACGAACCAACCTGTAGGGCCCACCAATGACCTATTAGGAGACCAAACAGTGGCGATGACTTTTATCGAGGAAGAATGAGTTCAAAACATCCAATGGATTTATTCTCGAATTAATGATCCTAGTTTAAGAAACTAGACTTATAGGGTCATTTTCACATTTTCAGGATCCATACCAAAATAGGGTTAAAAAACATGTCCCGAGTTCGCCCGGGATAAATTTCCGTGCCCTATGTCGATGTACATACCATCTAGATTAATTTTGTGAAAAATCAAAATTCGGCTCATTTGTGGGGCCCACCTTCCATGTCAACTAAATAGTGCCAAACCCCCCCATTTGCCTATAAATACATCCTTAATAAGACTGATAGGGGGTGGCATTTTTGATAAAAAACCTAAGAGAGAAAAATAATAAAAACTCAAACAAAGAAATAAAAATAAGATGAAAATAAAAAACAGAATTAAAATCGATTCCCTACACAAAAATCCTTAGAGTTTCATTTGGTTTGTGATTGAGAGTGTGTTCTTAAGACATAGCCAGTGAGGGTTCCATAAACACTTCCAGGAGTCTAAATAAAAGCATTCACGGATCATCAGCAAAGGATTGGAGTTATTGAGGTGTTCTTTATCAAACTTTAAGCAAATCAAGTTTTGTCTTCAAATTAGGTAAATTGAGAGTCAAAACTACATTCTCTTATGATTTCCAATTTACTTTTTGCCTCAAATCTTTTAAAAAATTGAGTTTTTATGAGAGGAACACATAAAAATTCAATTCAATTTTGCAGCAAGTTTGCTAAATTTCTGGATTGCGAAGGCGCATGCCTTAAGCTTAAAGCACCAGCCATAAGCTTATGGCACCACACCCTATGCTTAAGGCACATGCCTTAAGCTAAAGGCTAGCGCCATAAGCCCTATGGCACCTAGAAACACAGCAGACTACTGTTATTCCTCTTTTGTCTTTGATCTTTTAGTGATTATAGGCTTCAGTTACCTTGGAATGGGACGTGAGACACTTTCAGTGGTATTGGTCTATAAGTTTCAGAAGTTAAACAATATAAAAAATATCAAATCATGCCTAGATTATGAGATCAAAGAGGGTTAGGCTTAATGGATGAAAATTCATGTTTAATCTGGATGAATAAGTTAATTATTTTCATACCATTTTTGGAAACGATTTGTGAATTTTATTCATTTGACAAGGTGAATGTGATCATGAGCTAGAAATGTTATTAAAATTATTATATTTTATTTTACTGGTATTTATTTTATACTCATTTAATTTTTGTTCTATATTATATATTAGTATGATTATATAATGTTCATTTAAGATTCTGCCATTTCGTTGTTTTTTATTCTAGTTGGTATTCTGTCCTTTTATTTAATGTTATTATTTATTATTTATGTTGTGCAATTTATTATTTATTAGACTAATATTTTTTTTTGATGATTTTTTTGTTAATATTTGCATAAATCACTTATATGAATGCCTGCACATGTGATAAATTTAGCTATATTTGCTTTATTTTCTGCAGTTTGTGTGATCTACTTATGTAATTTGTAATTTATTATTTTAAGGGGTTTGTAATATTATTAATGTAATTTGTAGAGAATTCATAACAATTCTTATGTAAATTGGTTTGTAATAGTTTGATATAATTTTTATTTGGTTTGTGATTTGCATTTATGGTTTGTAATAATTTCAATTTTAGCTTGTATCGATTTATTTTAATTAATGGAAAATGAGAATATGTAACGGGATAAATGGGTAGAATGTATTTTAGGAAGGTTGGAATTCTCTTCTCCTCCCTCTTTCTTTATGGTTGCTTATTTTTTATATTGGATGAATGTTTAGATTGTGATAACATGTTTGGATGACATTGTTTTCAAAACTTGCATATAATTACATCTCATTTAAAATTAATACATAATGAATATTCAAACAATTAGGAAGCCCATTTAGACTGGGCAAATGGGTGGTTAATACCTTTCCATCTCCGTACCCAACCCCTGAACTCACTTTGGTTAAAACTGGGTTGATTGGTTCCAAATAATTAATTAATTCCATAATTTTTCCCTAGTTTTAGGGTGATGACTCCAAAATTTTCAACACCTTACTCAAAAAATCATCCCTTCACTGTATTTAATATAAGAGCTGCATATAAACTTATGGTACTTTATATTATTTATAAGTCAACTTTTTATTTCATTTGATTAATCAAATATTGAACATAAATTCATTAACAGCTTTGTCATAGTTTATGAAATTTCAACAACATTTTCCTTATAAATGGAACCATCCCTTTTATAGAAAATGTATAAATAAGCATCAAATCATAACCCAATCCACAGGCAACTAATAACAACATTTTTTCCATCCTCCATCAATCCACATCAATTACAATTTATAATTATAATTCTCAACCATAATTTGCCTATATTAATTGAAAATTAAAAACATATATACATGTATACTAAAGACACTTTTTAACTCTTCATTTTTGAATTGAATTCATAATCAAAATCAAACCCAAATCAAAATATTTTCAAACAACTTATTATTCTACAACATATAACCGAAACCAAATTGGCATAATTCATTTTTAATCACACCATTGAAAATTAAAAATTCAAACTTGCTCAACTCTTTAAAATCCAATAATACATTGTAAATTTCAAATTAAAATCAAATTTTACTTAACCAATTCCAAGTAACTAATTTCACAATTTCATTCATTCTATATCATAATTAATCAAACAAGAATCATAATTATTCTAAACTTTGCAACTTCTCAAATTAATGCATAAAATAAGCACTAATCTTCAAATGCAAAATCTAATTATACGGTTGTACTCACCGCGTTGAGGAGAGCATTTTCCCTCTCAACGTCACACTAGAGCTTCACCGGCACTGCCACCAGAGGCGGTGGCTGAAAAATCAAAGTCGTCGGATTTACACAAACTACACATGAAAATGCTCTAATTTTCATAGGGAGTTCGATTCCTAAATCAATTTTACCATAACAGAACTCAATCTAACGAATTCCCAAATTTTTTAAATTTTCACCCAACTTTCTTAATCTTTGATCAAAGACTTAATCTTTCAAAATCAATCGAATTAAATGCTTTTGGGGTTGATTTTAGATTGAACTAAGCCAAAAGGAACTCGCCGGCAATCCACAGCTCACTGGAAAGCCGAGGAAATGTAGCTGTCAAAGAGATAGCGGTGTCGCAACAGAAGGACCTCTGTTCGCACGACAAGAGCACCAACAGCCAAGGAGATGCTCAGAGTTACAGTCACAGACGCCCAGAGCTTCGTTTACCCACCTCAATATTCAAGAATGGTGGTCGAAAGTGGGCTAGAAGAACGAGATCGCATTCTGTGATTAGGAAGAGAGGGTTTCGCATGAAAGAGAGAGCAAAGGTGGGATTTTGAACGATTGGGTTCAATTCCAAGTGTTTTAAAGGGGTTTTTGGTTCGATTCAATAGTTTTCCCTTGATTTTTCCTTGGTTTCCTTTGTTTTTGATTTGATTTCCTTTTGATTTATATATATTCTTTGATTTTTCTTTAGTCATCATTCTCTTTTTTTTTCTTATAAATAAAATCATAAAAATACTAATAATCATTCTACTTTATATTTTCACAAACAATTATTATTATTTTTTAATTAACAATAATAATTCCTTAAGAGGAAAATAAACTCTTATGTTTGACAAATATTCACTAAATATAATATCAATAGGTATATTTGTAAAAAGTACTATTAATCATTTATAGGCACATTTTAAACAGGATATATAAAGAAAAATTCAATAAATGGAGTTAAAGGGAATTCCATCAAAATTAGGGAAAATAAAAAAAATTATATTTAAAATTTTTTTTAGAGTTCAAAAAAAAAATTGAGATGTTACAGTTCTACCCCACTAAACAACATTTCGTCCTCGAAATTTTTTAGATTAATAATTTCTAAATTGGTGCCCCAAAATCTTTTGTCTCAATTACTTTTTACTTAATAGACTAACACTTAATATATTTATACGCTACAGATGATTCTCTATATGAATCATTTACACCAAAATCAAATTCACCCATCAATCTCTACTAACTTCAATTTCTCTCCAAATTATTCAATATGTATTCATCATATACTCAACAATTAGACTTTTCAGTTACTCTTTAAATCCTATATACTGAATATCAATAAATACCTCTTTTGAATATTAAAACTGATGGTTCTAACGTAACAATAATTACCCAAATTTCTCTTAATTATTTTACCTTAAAATCATCCTTGTGTAAACTTAGCAAATTCTAATCCAAATTTCTTACAAATTTATAGAGTCTAGGATGCTCTTTCAATCTTTATCCATATTCTGACATTTACTACTTTTATCCCATTAATTCATAAAAATCACAATTTTGTTTGTTCCACAATAGTCACCAAGCAATAACATTCATCTCTATATACTCAGACATTTAGATCTAAACATTGCATTTGATATTACAAAAACATCTACAGACTCAATAAATCTTCCTAGTATCAAAACCATATAATTCCAAGGAAATTTAAACTTTTCCTACTTCCTCCATAATTCAGATAGAATGCCAACTTCAAGTTACCCCAATAGTTGGCACAATAAAAAATCCACACAATCTATTTCTCACAAATCAATAATGTAAATTTCTTATAATCATCACTTCATTTTATTCACAAAATTCACATCCTTGCATATCTCATCAATAATTAATACAGAGTTTAAAATTCTCCACAAAGACATTCATTTTATTTTCATTTACAGAGACCATTTCTCATCTCAACAAAAGTTATCTCTAAGCATACATCATTCATGTTTTGTAATTTATACCCAAACAAATACACCACATTTCTCTTTACCATAAGGAGCATTTATCCTTATAATTATAATCATCACACAATCAAAATACAATTCATTTCTATCCAAAGTTTTTATACTAGGATCATACTTCAATCATATGCAATTTAATACCTTTAGATTCTAGCTAGTAAACATCCTCGTATTCTTTCTAAATTTCATTTAAACTTTACTTCTTACTGAGTTCATTTATTCCTGCTTAATTATATAAGGTCCATTATCCTTTAATTCAAATCACACAACACATCCTTTAAGTTATTCTATATACACATTTCCATATATCCTCTACCAAATCCATAAATATATATACATATATTCAATCATACCCATTAATAAATATCATAACACTTGGTTATCATTTAAAAATCAAATATGAAACTTTGAAGTTAATAATCAATATAAGAAAACATCATAATATATAAAAATAAGTATTTATTTATACTTCAAATCAATTAAATTACATTTTTAGACAAATCAACTCAAAACAAAAAGCTTTGAAGGGTAGTGAGTATGGTAGTTAATGTTTGAGTTGTTTGAAACTGCTTTTGTTGCATCTCAAATAGTTGTGGTGGTAACTCAAAATTTTGTTGTTGTAAATTTTATAACTGACTTGAAATTTCTAATTTAAATATGTCATAGTCAGACTTTAATTGCAACAGTAAATTATATAAGTCATCTACATTATGGAAGCTAGAAACTACATTTTGTGTTTTTAGTTGTTTCTCTTTTATTCCCATAATAGGATTTGATTCTTGATCCTCAAATTGTGTGTCCTCTATTATCTTCTCTTTTCCTTTGGATGTTGAAGCTCTCTAATATCACATTTGGAACCATCATAGGTTGGAAGCACAAACAAACAAGTAAACACTTTTCTAAATACAATCTAGAGCAAGGTTTATAAGTGAGGTACCTTTCATTTGATAAATAGATATTAAAAAATTAAAAAATAAGAGTGAGAATTTTTTCGAAAGGCAAACAAACATGCTTATCTCTAATTTTATTTATATTAGATAAGAGAAGCAGGAAGATTTCCTTATGTTTGATTAAAAGTATGGAAATGAAAAAAAAATCTGATCTTTTAAGACGATAACTAGTATCTCTCTCTAAAAAATATTATGAACACAAAAATGATTAATAAAGTTAGAGAGAAGAGGTACTTTCCTGACTCTAGGAACAAAAGGTGTTTTCAAAGAGTTATAATTTAAAGTAATTTGTGTTTGCTTTAGGGGAGACAAAGATTATTCTGACCAACCTGTTAGGGATTGGAGTATCCATACCTCAGCTGGAATTTGAGGAAAATCACATAAAAGCTTTCCATTTACCTTAATAATCTAACCTTTAATATTAGATATCAAACTGTTGGTGTTGAGATCGTATTGGAGATTGGCATAAAATAATCTCACAAGATGAGGATATATAGGATAATCCTTAACTAGAAGGCTATGCCAGTTCTGAAAATCAAACACATCAAACAGACCACTGTTTCCACATAGAGACTCATCCTTAATAATCTTAGGAATGAAAATCTTTTGTTTTGTTAGTAACTGAAACTTTTCCTTTGGTTCCTTACTAAACACATTTGGGTCTGGAATATATAAATCAACATTTCTTAGGGAAGAGTTTGATTTAAGAAGTGAAAGGAAGGAATCCATATTGAAGAACATAAAGGTTTTTTACTTAGAGTAGTGTAATCCTTAGCAATGAAGAAATGGTGTGAAAATCCAAATGGATAGTAGAGTATTTAACTACTCAAGAATATGTTACTAGTCAAATATTTCACTATAACACATTTATTATTGCCCATGTGAAGTTTGAAATCTTTTTGTGGTAAGTTTAACAATGGTGTATCTTTGCCAACTATATTTGAATATCAAAGATTTCTTTGATATTTGTGCTTCTCTCATTATTATCAATGTGTGTGTTTGTTTGTTTGCTTCTTTCTTAACCGTTGGTTTGATTTAATTCAATAACTCTTTGTTGGTTTGATTTTCAAACCTATTGGTTTGTTTTTTATTTCTTGTTTCTTTTCTTCTTCTTTTCTGATTCCTCATTCTATTTTCCTCTTCTATTTTTTTTAATATTCATTTTTCCTTAGTTTCCTTTTCCTTTTTTCCTTAAATTTTCTCCTTTTTGTATTTCATTCTGATTCTATTTCTTTCTTTGCTTTTTTATTTTACAACATCCTTATTTTGTGTCTTTGGTTTATTTCTCTATTCTATACCATGCTTGCATATAACCTTAGTATTGTAGAAGAATACTAGTTGATTAAGCCAAAATTCATCCACATATACAATGGTTCTTAGTAATTTTGGAAGTAAAATTTTAAAATTTTCAAGTACTTATTCTCTTCTTTTCATTTGAGGAAACTTTATAATTTCATATATTTCCTAAATGCTTTCACGAAGTGTTAAATAAAATAATAAATCATACTTTTACATCTGGCTAGGACATAAAAAGACTCTTTTTCCCTTCTGCATATCAAAATCTTATCCACTTATGATGTCCAAGTATTTCAAATTCATTTCACAGTTTTATCTATATGACAGTTCAACATTACTTCAAGAAGTCTATACAATTTACAATTTTCACTCATCTATGCATTCACATATCACAAGTCATATCAGAAACCATTTTCATTATAAAATTTTAGTATATAGAAAACACATCTATTAGCTTACATCAATACATAAAACACTTCACCAGTTTAATCATATCTCTTAGATCAGATCTTAATTTATTTGTTCTCAAACTTTATTCACAAACACATGTAACATATTCATAAGATTATTTTATCCTTCACTGACTCAATATACCATCTTATTATAAAACCAATTAATTTAACAAAAATACTCATACAAGTTAGAGATCTCTTATAATATCATAATCACTCGTGTTAAAGTAACATCTTATAGAACTTAATTCAATAATAAAATAAATATTCATCAAGCACTTATATTTAGCAAAAACATTAAAAGAAACAAAAATGTTCACCTCTATAATTCCAAAGACATCACAATAATTTGATAATCTCTCCAGATCCGCATTAGAGGGAGGTTTGAGTTTGAACATCACTGTCATGTAATAGTATTAGAAACAAACCCCATTTACAAATAAAATTCTTATTATTTATTTTCCAGAATCGCCTAAACCAGTAGCTCTGATACCGCTAAATGTAACATCCCTTACCCAGTTCAGTAGAACTAGATACTGAGTGTCACATTCTGTGTCCAAGACATATGATTGCTTAACACCCCTATTATCACTTATTTGTATAAAGGAAATAGTTTTAATTAAATAATGTTATATTAAAAAATCCATTGACTTAAAATTTATTTTTCTCTATTGCAAGCATATATTTAGGAAACAATTTTATTCATGAAAATATGTAAATATTATTTACAATATATGTATTTACGAAAGACTTAATAATTAGAAAAGTTTTTAGTAAAAATCTTTAACTTAAATTGTAAAACCTTAATTATTAACACAACATGTAAATTAATTAAGAAATTTAATAAACTATAAACAATACATGAAAGAAATAAATCATGGAATTTATAAAAATCACAATTTGTCATCAAACTATATCAGTTTCGAATAATAGGATATAAAACTTAGATTTTTATATAAAACCTTAAATCACAATATTAAATATACATATTGATATCATATCATTAAAACAATAATTATCAAATTTACTTTAATTATATACATACTATCCAAACTTAACATACATTTTGTCAAATTAAAATCTCTTATACCACATGCCAAGTTCATTGTACTTTCATGCTCAAGTCAGCTGACATATCCTCCTCTTCCTCTGATGCTGATATTGGAGGTCTGAATCATGTCAATCCACATTCTTCAACCTACACATGAGAAACTCCACGTGTTAAGTATAAAACTCAATGGTGCTTATTATATATTAATTTAAATATAGATTTTGAAAATATATATTTTAAAAATGACTTAGAAAATTATGAAATAATTATTACTAAAAATAATAGCAATCATATTACTCAATATAAATATCATATCATGTATTCTTTACCTTTATTCTATATTTTCATTTAAACATACTATTTAATTTAAAACCAACGTCCACATTACATACCATAAATATCATTTTGTTACCATATTCACTTATTTTTATTATTAAAAACATGTAATAAACAAGAATCACATAACATAAACTTATTAACTAAATTTCCTTATCTTAAAAAGAAAAAAACGTATCTTTCTTAAGGGGCTCGGATACACTTAGGGGAAAATGACGTAGATAAGATTTTAGAAATAGAATTAGAGGGGCATTCAAAGCCCAAACAGAAACAAACAAAGCGCGTTCGCTCAAACTGAAAGCATCTAGAGCCTAGCATATAATCATAGCTTATACTATTCAGAATGGCATCGAAGCCAAGCATGCTCATCTTACAAAATAAAATCAGATCATACAACACGTTCACACTAAGTATATTAGAGCCCAAAAACTTATCCTTTTTGCTTATTCAACATCTTTCACATATAACTTGCTCTTTCCTTATTTTGCTTACAAATATCATAAAATACAAATCATATATCATTTAATAATGATATCTATATCCAATCAATTTCAAAATATTTAAATAAAATTGCATCTTTCTTTAATATTTTCACTATCATAGTAATTGCTTGGTTTAGAATTTATACTAAACCTTTATAGCTTATTATTAATCATAACATACTTGTAAGAGAAGTCATTTTCCATACTTGATACACATACTCAAACAATCATCTCTTGACTAGATTTAATATAGAAGCCACATATAAACTTATGGTACTTTATCTTATTTATAAGTCGACTTTTTATTTCATTTCATTAATCAAATATTGAACATAAATTTATTAATAGCTCTATCATAGTTTATGAAATTTCAGCAGGATTTTCCTTCTAAATTGAACTATCCCTTTTATTAAAAATGCATAAATAAGCATCAAATCATAGCCCAATCCACGGGCAACAATAACAATATTTTTTCCATCCTCCATTCATCTACATCAATTACAATTTATAATTATAAATCTGAACCATAATTTAGCGTATATTCATTGAAAATAAAAAACATATATATCTGTATACTAAAGACACTTTTTAACACTTAAATTCCAAATTGAATTCATAATCAAAATCGAACCCAAATCAAAATATTTTTAAACTTAACTTATTATTCTACAACATATAACTGAAACCAAATTGGCATAATTCTTTCTTAATCACACCATTCAAAATTAAAAATTCAAACTTGCTCAACTCTTTAAAATCATATAATACATAGTAAATTTCAAATTAAAATCAAATTACCCAACTAATTCCAATTAACTAATTTTACAACTTCATTCATTCAATATCACAATTAATTAAACAAACATCATAATCATTCTAAACTTTGCAACTTCTCAAATTAATGCATAAAATAAGCACTAACCTTCAAATGCAAAATCTAATTATATGATTACTCTCACTACGTCGAGTAGAGCATTCTGCCTTTTAACGTCTCACCGGAGCTTCATCGACGCTGCCGCCAGAATTGCCATAGGCAGTGGCCAAAAAATCGAAGTCGGCGGGTTTACACAAACTACACATCAAAATGCTTTAATTCTCATAGGGTGTTTGATTCCCAAATCAATTTTACCATAACAAAACTCAATCTAACGAATTCCCAAATTTATTAAATTTTCACCCAACTTTCTAAATCTGTTATCAAAGAGTTAATATATCAAAATCAATCGAATTAAATGCTTTTGGGGTTGATTATAGACTGACTTGAGGCAAAAGGAACTCGCCAGCAATGCACAGCTCGCTAGAAGGCCAAGGAAATGCAGTTGTCAAAGACACAGCGGTGTCGCAATAGAAGAACCTCCATTTGCAAGACTGAAGCTTCAACAACCAAGGAGATGCTTGGAGTTTCAATCACCGATGCCCAGAGCTTCATTTATCCACCTCAATCACCATGAATGGTAGTCAGAAGTGGGCTAGAAGAACGAGATTGCATTCTGCGATCAAGAAGGGAGGGTGTTGCATGAAACAGAGAGGAGAGATGGGATTTTGAATGATTTGTTCATTTCTAAGTGATTTAAAGGGGTTTCTAGTTCTATTCAATAGTTTTCCCTTGATTTTTCCTTCGTTTGCTTGGTTTTTGATTTGATTTCCTCTTGATTTATATATATATTCTTTTGATTTGTCTTTGGTCATCATTCTCTTTTTTTTTCTTATAATAAAATCATGAAAATTCTAATAATCATTCTACTTTATATTTTCACAAACAATTATTATTACTTTTTAATTAAAAATAATAATTCCTTAAGAGGAAAATAAACTCTTATTTTTGATAAAATATTCAATAAATATAACACTAATAGGTATATTTGTAAAACGTGCTATTAAACATTTATGGATACATTTTAAAAAGGATATATAAACAAAATTTCAATAAATGGAGTAATAAGAAATTCCATTAAAATTAGGGAAAATAAAAAAAAATAATATTCGAATATTTTCAGAGCTTAAAAAAAATCAAGGTGTTACAAATTCTAGGTTCGATCCCAGCAGAGTCACCAAGCTAAGGACATGTAGATTTTTCCAAAAGTAAGAAAAAAATCCAATTGAACTGGCTTGGTTGAATTTATTTAATAAATCAATTTTCTTTATTTAACCTAGGCGTTAATGCTTGAAAAAAGTTTCCCTTACATTGGTAAGAGTTTTACACTTTTGAGTCAAATTCTTGAATAAAGAATCAACTAACTCGGTTTTAAACTAGAGATGAGGTCTGGGAGTTAGGTATGATATGGGAAGGTATTAGGCACCCATTTCACTTGATTAAACTGGCCTCCTCATTATCCATTGATTCAAAATGATTTAACAATTCAATTAGCTAAAATTGAGATATAAAATACTTTTGCTGCAAATTTTGGAAAACATGTGAATCAAGCATAAAACATAAAACATCTAGAGAAGGAGATGAGGAGAAAAGAATACAAAGCACTCGTAGAATACATTTCCACCCAATTACCCTCCAAATTTCCCAAATCCCATAATTAGTACAAACAAGCATCAATTGAGACCCATTAAGGTCTCTTACATTCTGTCCTAATACAACATTAAAGTAAAGCACAATAAAACATCCACACAATACAAATACAACATCAAAATTTATCACATAATCAAAATAATACATCCATAAGCATTAAACATACATTCATTCACAAAATGATCAAATGATGCATGTTCTAATTAAAAAGTTAACAAATGAAAGGTTAGTGCAATAATAACCATAATATATTAAGTTAAGAGGCATAAATTTAGGAGGAAAAATAATAGAATGCTTGAACAGTAAAGGACAATAATTAAAAGACAATAATTCAATGGATTGAACAAGATTTAAGTTCATGGCCTTGAAGTTAATCATCAATGATGCACAATCATTACTATCAATCTTGTTTATTATTATTTTTTTGACCCTTTTATGGACAAACACACATCCTATACCAATTAAGGTTGGAGTTTTGCCACTGGATCTCTAAATCAGGGCCATTATATTAATTGGTTACATTTTTTTAACCTCTAAAATAAATGGCCTAGCTTCATGGGGGAAGTGGCATGCGCCACAAGGGTGCGGCATGCACCCCATAAGAGTGGCATGCACCCCATGTAGTGGCACAAGACCCTTCCCTGATTAAAAAGGCTTCAGGCAAGAATAGAGTCAAACAGGGGGTTCTACGTTGAGGTGGTGGAGCCACAGGCTAGTGGTGCACACCACATGTAGTGGCTTGAACAACTAGCTTTGGTTGTGGACCATAGAGGCACAAAAAACACCCTATGGTTGATCATGGGTTTTGCTCACAATTAGGCTGGAACTAGGTGCTTAAACACTAAAAAGAAAGGGAAAAAGATGAAGAAATGAGTTAAAGGCTCTCAGGTATTACCTTTTCAAGATTTACTCAATGTTTTGAGTAGAAAATTAATGAAGAGACCCAAATGCTAGGTTCTTGATCTAATGATTCAAGATTGAGACTTAATAGATGTGTTTTTGAGATTTTTAATGGATCCTTAAGGGTTTTTTTGATTAAAGATTATTGAATCACTACTTAGAACAATGGGAAACACAAGTTTCCTTGATTTCTAGATTGAGTTTTCAAAAATCAAGAGTTTCCCTAAGTGTCTCCAAATCTTCCTTTTGGCACACCTTCCAGATGCCTATTCATAGCCAAATATGGGTGTGTGGCCCCATTTTAGGGCTGGGCCCATTTTTACCAAATCAGACTGGGTGGCATACAAAATGAGGTGATGCATCGAAAAGTTTGCAGGTCAAGTCCAACACGCTTCTCGAGCTCAGTTTCATCGCGAAATGCCCAGTAATCTGAAAAAGTAAATATGGTTAAACACTTGTATAAATTAATCCATGGACCATTCGTTTGAGAACTAGGGCAATCAAGAATCCCGATCCAAACTTATGTAGAGAATAATTTATCATTATTGAGCCTTTAAGGGCAAAGTTTTGAGCTTCTATGATAATAAAGAGAGATTGTATTTCTTTTGTGAATAGGCACTTCAAGTGACAGATTCAAGGAGACTTGAGTCGTATTTCACCATCAGAATCACACCCTTCTATTTTGCCATGGCCATTTGCAGCTTAGAGAGAGGTATTATTAGCAAAATTTCACCACTTGTATCCAATGGACATGAATTTATAGTGGTGGTAATAGATTATTTCTCAAGATGAGTTGAAGTAGAATCCTTCAAGAACTTCAAAGCCAAGTGAATGGCCAAATTCATAAAAATAATCTCGTTTGTAGATGTAGGATCATATAGTGAAAGGTAAAGGAGTTCAATTTCAAGTAAAAGTAAAAAAATGCTATTAGCAGAGTATGGAATTCAAAATCTTCAGTCTTCACTGTATTGTCTAGAGGTGAATGGGACAGTGGACGCTGTAAATAAGAAAAACAAAAACAAAGAAGGAAAAAACCCAAAAAAGGGAAAAGAAGAAGAAAAAGAAAAAGTAAAGAGATTTTTGAGGAAAATGGCTAAGAATCAATGCATTTGGGATGTAAAATTATAGTATGATTTATGGGGTTACAAGACCACCATCAAGTCTCTGAATGGGGCAACTCATTATTTAGTTTATGGAATGGAAGCTATGCTATCGATTGAGATAGAAGCATGGTTTTGTGCATAATGATGAAATCCGAAATTCAAGAATGTTAATGGACTGAAAGCCATTATCAAAATTTAGATCTCCTAGGTGGAAATGGCTCAATGCCAAATTTATGGATCAGTTATACAAAAGAAGAATGGCTAAGCACATTAATAAAAGAGTCAACCCAAAGCTATTCAAAGGATGAGATCCGGTCCTCAAACAAATGAGGCTAAACATTCATGACATGAAAGGAAAATTTAAGCTTAATTATGAAGGTCCATTCATGATCAAGAAGGTATTTTCAAAAGGTGCAAAGAAGCTATTAGATTTAGAAGGTGATGTGCATATAAAATAAGTGAACCTAGACAGGTTGAAGAAATTTTGTGTTTAAGATGAAAAGTTTATGGAAAAGCCGGATTAATTAAATTCACCTTTTTTTGTTTTTATTAACCTTAAATTTTGATGTGTTAAATTTTTATCATTATGAAAATAAAGTGAATTTACATTATTTACATGGAATAAAAGGAAACATTCTGAGTAAAATTATTATGCATAGCATCTTGTGCATCATTTATTAAAATATAATTAATCTTTTGATTAATACATAAAATTGAAAGTAGAGAAACAAGACAACTATTTTCCTAGACTTACCAAGAAATAAACAGTCGGCCAGTAGCATTACTGCATCTATTATGAACCATCAACTCTATCAAGAGAAGGAACAATGATACAACTATGCCAAATACAAATAAAGTGAGGCGAGAATCTCTAGGTAATCAAGCCTCCTCTAAAGTGGGAATAACCTAAAAGATATTGATGAACACCCATGTTACCAAGTCAGATGCTTTGGATAGTAGGCCGCAGCCATAGTTAACCCACATAGGGGAATATAAAGCGTACATGAAGACACAGTGACATGTTATAGAGACCACCATGGGTGGATCCATCCAAAACCTACTACAATGATACTCTAAAAAATGGTTGCCCATTCCTTAGCCAAAATCTTCAAAGATGCTTCTCCAATGCTGAACAAAGTGTCGTGATCCATAGCAGACGATTTGGTAGTGATCCCATTTTATTAAGCTTCTAAATAGCATAGAGCTACAAATGTTACACCAGTCAATTGAGACACAAAAAATAAAAAAAAAAAACAAAGAAGAAGAAGAAGAAGAGCAAAAAGAAAAGAAAAAGCTCGCTAAGTCAAAAATCTGAAAGGGCAGCTTTGCTGAAAGTCAAGGAAAATAAATAAATAAATAAAGAAGAAAGCTCTCTAAGTTGAAAACTCACAAGGGCAACTTAAAAAAAAAAATAGAGCATATGAGATTGACTGGAGGTAATTTACCTAAAGAATAAATGTGATCTCCATCAAACCAAGATTAGTGTCAAGATCTCGAGATTGTTCATTGAGTTGGGTGAAAATCTTGATAAGAATGACAAGAAATGGAGCACAATCACTCTGCATCAGATCTACAATTGAGAAAGGCCAAATATTATTGCAATCATCAGTATCAATTACTCTAAAACCCTATCTCATGATACATAAATAAATAAGGGGAAACGAGGGCACCATGGGAATCTTGTCGATACTGAGCTCCTATAACAAAATAACAATGCAGTTCGCATATAAAGTGTCAAACTATTTTCGAAGTTCTCATGCAATAAAGATAAGATACAGACAACTAAAGTCTAAATTTACCATTGGGTGTCATCAAAATATTCCTCAAGCTCGATTCTCTCGATAGCTCAACTAATCACATCCCTTCCTTTACCTGACACCATGACCATGACGAGCCTCTCAACCCCTAAAACGGTGACCCATGCATGCTTGCTAGATCATAAGATTTTGCATTAGCTTTGCATATCATGCATTCATATTATGTATACATATCATGCATAGTTTTCCTTTTATTTTTATTTTAAAACTTATAGGATCAGAGGCATCCTTATGAGCCCCCTCTCGGGTGCCAGTAGAGAGACCCGCTGTGCAATGTCTATCCAGACGGTCCCATTAGTTAGTTCATCATGGAAGAATCTAGAAAATGATGAGACTGGTTGGAACCCTTTTGTGGTCCTTTCCCAATTTATTTTAGTTTAGCACTGTATGCTGCTTAGGTTGTCTGATTAATTGATTAGATTACCAATTTTATAAGTTTTTTAGCTCTATTTAGTGCTTAGGCTGAAATCCGTAGGTATGCCTTCCTACCTAGTTTTTTTGAGGATTAAGGTGGATGAAGTTCAACCATCGATCAAGATGGTAGCTTTTTGAAGGTGCAACACTTAGAGTGGGCTTACTTGTGTGCTGGAAGATTTCAGGCTTTATTTTGAAAGCTAATTTTGAGGTTTTGCCAGATGGATTGGGTTTAGTTTGTCAGACGGACTAGGCTTAACAGTTGATAAGGTGTTTCACGGACCAGGCATAATTAACAAAGTTTGAGTTTAGTGATTATACCCTCATTCTTGTGATGCAGCCTAATCGGAGCTCCATGATGAGTTGTCAACTAAGGAGGTCGAGTCTTCCTCCGAATATAAGCTAAGATAGGGCATGAGGACCTATATTATAGTCTTATATAATATTGTTTAATGATGAATTATTAATCAATTGCTAATTTAATTAATAATTAATTACCTAAATAGTAGCTTTGGCCTATGAAAGGTTAAAGTGTAAGTGAAAGTCGAAAGGATTGACTTTTGAGAGCCAAGTTGGGCTTTAAACTCAACTATAGAATATAAGTAAAGTTGGACTATATGGTAGTAGAATCGTAAGAAAGAGTATGAGAGTCATTGATGCTTGAGAAGTGCTCGATCAAGCAATAAGAGGTGCTTGTGAATGAGGGGGAGTGTGCCCTTTATAAGCAAAGGAGGGTGGCTGAGCTGGCCAGGTTGGCGCCGGTCGCCCCTAAAATGGCGCCAAAGATCTATTAAAGATTTTCTTTATACTCATGCATCATTGAGATCATGGATTCCCACTCATGCTGCTCGTGTAGACTATGGGTCCATTTGCATAGACTGTGGTTTGAGCTTAGGTAGCCTTAGGGACTTAGCTTTTATAGCATTTTTTAACTGTGTTACTCTGATAGCAACAACTTCTTTTGTAAAGTCTTGACTAAAGCTTTTATTAATAGAATATCTTACTTTTATTTTTTTATTTTATCACATCTCTATTGCTCTCTTTATTTGCTTGCACTACATGCTTTGAGTTTATGACTTGCACTGATTGCCTGAACGTCATACTGATTACCCGTGTGTTGCACTGATCAGCACTGGTTGCCCTATTTTATGAATGAATTTAGCACTGATCACCCTGATTTTGTCTGATTTAGTGTTGGTCCCCTTGTTTTATGAATGAGCTTAGCGTTGATTGCCCTGTTTAATTTTTGAATTGGTGCTGGTCATCATGATTTTGTCTGATTTAGCAATGGTCGCCCTATTTTGTGGATGAGCTTGGCACTGATCGCACTATTTAACGGATGAACTTGGCGGTGATCCCCCTATTTAATTTCTAAATTGTCGTTGGTTGCCCTATTTTTATTTGATTTGGCACTAATCGCCCTGTTCAATTTCTAAATTGGCGCAAGTCGCTCTGTTTTTGTTTGATTTGGTGCTTGTCACTTGGTTTTTTGAGTTGATGGCACTATCTACCCTGACTATTAAGCCTGTTGACACTTGTTGTCATGTCGGCTCACATTCTAATTTGAAAATCATGGTTAGTCAAATAGAATAAGTATGCGTGATGTATGACATGCCATTTTGTATGATCTAACTTAATTTTTGAGGGAGTGTCTATTAGAAAATAAGGTTTGATGTGCCAATTCTTTCCGATGTGGATTTTTTTTCTCTTTTTTTCTTTTCTCCTCTTTTTTTCAGTGGCATTATCGGCATCGTGCAACCTAGGATCGACACTAGCCTCTTCTAGAACAGTGTCATTTTGGTACTTTTCCTAGGCTTGAACGGCACTGTTTTAGGGAACATTGGTGTTGATTACGGCTTGGTCAGTGCTGATGCATTTTTGGTTGCTGGAGGTTGCCTCATTTATGGTTACAAAACACTTGTAGATCTGCATCGTGGGGCCCTATTTTCTCAAATTTCACACTCTGCCTAAAAATGGAGCCATTCACCAGTTATGGCATGGAAACATGGACCAAGAGGTTGATAAAAGTGGAGAAGATTAATTCAAGCCGATACAGTTTGGCTTCTTTAGTTACACTGAGAGGCTTGCTAGTGGATCGGGATTTTTTGGATGGTTATTTACCTATTTGCAGCTACATCGAGCAATAGTTTTGAGAGAGCTCTAGTGGTTGCACTGATCAGGACTGGGTTTTACAGGACCTTCATGAGGATACTCGATCTCTCTATGATAAAGGCTAAGGAGTTGGTGGTAGGAGATGAGATGGATTTATCCGGGTTGGTGAAGTGTTATCTGGATCCACTCAAGTTTGATGACCTAGAGCACTAGAGGCTTAGGACTCGGGCTTTGGTCTTCTGTACTGACTGGTTTAGTAGACTAGGGGGATCTAAGGGTGGCGGACCTAGTCCTTAAGATGGAGCGAGGTGCCAGGATTGCTAGTGTAGTTTTGGTAGAGACTATTCCAAGCCTCGACCGAGCCTAGAGGGTAGAGGGGATTTGGTCAGTTAGCCCAATCCTGCTTAAGGTAAGCATTCTCGAACTAACCTTTGTCAGGATTTAATTGGGTGCTTAGGTATAGGTTGCATGTGAATGCTTATATGGGAGTCTGAGTGTGACATCCCGACCTGATAAAGCGATCCTAAAAGGAAGGGTAGAGAGCGTCCCTGGCGAGCTTCTATGATGGTAGGCTAGCTAGGGTAGTGGAATGCGAGACATATGAATGAATCAGATCATATACCGAAAATGGGTTAACTAATCATTAGAGTTGCCTTTTGGTGGAATGGCTGGAGACTTGGAAGAACTCCAGGGTTAAGCATGCTCGCTTGACAGAAATCCTAGGATGGGTGAGCTCTTGAGAAGTTCCCATTTCACCTGTGGGACAAAACCGTGGGGGTCTTACCAATCTAGTATGGGATGGATCCGGCTTGATCCAAAGCAGACAATTTCTCTGGTGGTTGGAGTCAGGGCGTTACAATTTGGTATCAGAGCCTGACCCCCTCCAGCAGATATATGGTTTGAGGATGAACCATGCGGAAGCTGGTGGGTCTGTAACATCCTGACCTGGTAAAACAATCCTAAGAGGGTGGCTAGAGAGCGTTCCTGGCAAGCTTCTAAGATGGTAGGCTAGCTAGGGTAGTGGAATGCGGGACACCTGAATGAATCGAATCATATATCGAAAAGGGGGTAACTAATCATCAAAGGCGCTTTTTAGTGGAATAGCTAGAGAATTGGAAGAACTCTAAGGTTAAGTGTGCTCACTTGACAGAAATCCTAGGATGGGTGACCTCATAGGAAGTTTCCATTTCACCTGCAGGACAAAACTGTGCGGGTCTTATCGATCTAGTATGGGATGGATCCGGCTTGATCCAAAGTAGACAATTTCTCTAGTGGTTGGAGTCAGGGCGTTACACTGAGTAGTAGAAGTAATGTCTAGTCTTTCATGTTTTAGGAAGGGATTTAAATTGTTTTGATTGTGTTTTCAGCTGATAAAGAGGGTATTGCAAGTGAATGCCTATTTCATTTGTTATCTGCTGGTGCAATGTCCAATCTTGTAGGTTTGTTTGAGGGATTGTTTAATGGTAGTGGAGCCACCATGACACTGCCTGTATGAGCCATCTTAGTACCAATCCAAACGAGTCGTGGTGAGGCTCGAGTCGAAGGATAAGTGGCTGCAGTGGTTGTTGGCGCTGAGGCCGGATAAGATATTGTGGAGATGTGATTAGTATGAGATTAGTTGATTTCTTGTTCAATCTACTGGGTACCAGATGTCTTATCTGTTTAGCATGTATAGTGTCACATTCTACCCTGGTTCTTGGCTAATGAGACAGATGGCGCATGTTCAAGGGCTGCTGCCAGCTAGAGCTCTTTTTCAAGATATACTGATCTATCCTTGGATTACTATGGCTATCTTGGGTTGCTAGTCGAGACGAGCTGATGTAGTTGAGGTTGGAGTTTCTAGGGGTAGGACTGCTACTTATAAGGCTTTATTGATTGCACACCATGGTAGCCAGGAGAGGGAGCATAGAGCGACTCTGACTCGAGAGATGGATGTTAGACTCCGGATGGTGACTGAGATGACCTTAGACTCTATCAGATGAGTTGACCCTGAGGACTCCGATGATTCTAGGGAGATGCCTCTGAGGCAGTGCAGACAGCTTGCTTAGTCCCTCGATGCATGCCGACCTTATATTGATAGGGTAGGACTTTTGTTTTTTGGTTTTGACTCAACCCATATTTTTATGAGGGCCTTGAGATAGGATACTGACCAATGATGTATAGCAGGTTCTGTTGACAGACACTTTTGGGTTTAACACTCTGGATAGTGGATACACATATGACTGACATAAATAAATGATAAAGATAAGTGCCTGAATAATAGGGCTTTTATGATTGTCCTTTCACATAACTTGTATTGATTTGAGACATGTAAAAAGGGAATCATTTTGACACTTTTGAGGGAAATTCAATTTTATGCTTTATGAGATTGCTGCTTTTGAGCCTTAATTGTTGCCTAAGCCGCCTGTTCGGGTTTTCAATTAAGCGGGCTTCTGATTTTGCCTAAGCCGCCCGTTCGGGTTTTCAACTAAGCGAGCTTCTGATTTTGCCTAAGCCGCCTACCCTTGCAAGTTTTTAGCTTAACTGATTCTGTTTTGATTTTTAATTTTTTTTCTCACTGGTACATAAAATCTGAAATTTTCAAGTGAAAGGGGCAAAAATGTGTTTTTATTATTGTTGTGCAACACCCACAGATTGGGCCACCTACGTATCCCATACTTTAGGTGTTGGGTTTCAATATCAAATATACGCAGCAAAATAATATAATTATAACAAATAATTATACCAACAGGGATCCATTAAAATGAATAAAGCAATAAAATTTGATTAGAAGAATACCTCTTTTGCAGATTCTTCGAAACTTCGATCTATGTGATTAGGTTGTTGTAAACCATAAGCCATCCAAATGTTCAGCCTCTAGTAGTATCCACACGAATGGACAATTGAAAAACTCTTAAACTATTTTAGAGGATTGAGAGGTTAGAGTGTATGATGGTGCTAGCTATCGTAGCTCTCTACTGGCTATTAACAACAACTCTTATAATCTATTCTATTTCTTAAACCTTATATAGGAAAACCCTAGGTCATAAACAAATTGATTATGATTATCTATTTAAAACTTTTAAATAAATAAACTATAACTAAAATATATATGTGCCTATTTATTTATTTAAACAATTTAAATACATAAATTATAATACATATATTAATAGGGTTTTCAATTTAATTAATTTTTTTTTACTTATTTAACTATTTAAATAAATAAATCATAAATAAAGTATTTGGTTTATTTAATCTAAAATTTATCTTAATAAATTTTAGACATAAATCAATTAAGTCAATACTTAATAATCTAGATAAAATTGTAATCAAATGTAAAGTATAATTTTGTCCTTAATTTCACAAAACTTACTTGTAATCAAGTCATACTTGATTTGATTTCTCATTTTCACTAAGTCATACTTGATTCAATTTCTCATTTTCACTTTCTCATATCTATTCTTATGTGTGTGACCTTCTAGGTTCTAAATATATTGGCAACAAATATTAATTACTTAATATTTGATGGTCAAGTACATTATCTAGCAATGTGCCAAGACTATCCAAATATTTGAAAAGTCAAAGTGGTTTGACTTAACCTTTCAATCCATGATTTATCAGTGTAATTAATATTCGTTCATGATTAATGTTCTGATTTACTAATTATGCATAGAGTGTGTCTATTTTACTAAATCATGTTAGTTTTCTTAATCTTAGCCATTGATCAGTTGAACGAAATTCCAAATCTCATTTGCTAATTTCATTCTATCTCAGGCAAGGATTTCTTAATCAATATTAGTAGAGAAAAATTAGAACATTTTTCCTAATTTTCTTAGGGTGATGAACCATCTCTTAATTACACAAGTATCTCCATACAATTATTACTATGTCCAATTAATCATTGCTTATTATTCATGTAATGAATAATGTGAATAAAGAATCTAAACATAATCATCCCCATATAAGATAGCTTAGTAATCTCAAGTCCAAGGATTAGTTACACAACCATCACTTGAGTATTCCATAGACACAGGTAACTCTCCATATTGAATTCTCATGCAGGTCAATTCAATGGAGTTATTAAATAGCAAGACCTACATATTAGTTCTAGATATCACATATATCTCAGCTTACGAGAATAGCTGTTTCCCTAAGGAAAGACCATAATATGTACCGGTCCTAATAGCTCAAATCATTATCCAATAATGAGGAGAGCATCAACCAGGAATATTTAGAGACATTTCTTTAATGCAAATATAAAACTCATAATTATAATCACATTATAATTTATTTTACAAAGCAGAATTATGTCATTGACTTTATCTTTTACAAAGATTCAATCGATAGGATATAAAAGATAAAATAAATGTCTTTTTATTAATAATAAAATATTTATTACATAAAATATTATATCTGAAATATAACCAATCAAATTGGTGATATGGCATATAACTAACAATCTCCCACTTGAACTAAAGCTAATTACCCATATGTTTAATCCCATAAGCATCTATATATGTTACAGTCCATTTTTCAATGTCGTTTTCAGTGTCGGTAATAGTGAATTATCAGTCTGTGAATAGTACCATCGATCCGGGACTTGGTGAAGTGCCTTGAGTTTTCTTTGATTTTGACTCTAATGAGGTAGTTGATAAGTGATTTAATGGTGATTTAAACCACTACCTTGTACTCTAATGTTTATGAAAATTTCAAGACTTAAAGAGAGCTTTAATTGAGTAAAAATAAGTTTATCATTAATTGTTGTTAAGTAATGATTTTATTAAGTAATTTTGATTTGGAATGAAAGATATTTGATGGAGGGAATCATCCTTCCTTTGTGTTCAAGAAAGGGCCAAACCACCTAATGGTGCTAAGGCTTGCCTTATGTTTTCTTTTCTTTTCTTTAAGTTTGTTTTATGTATTTAATGATATATTGAGTATGTATATTTGATAAGTATAAGTTCTGATAAGTATAAGTATGAAAATTGCATAATATTTGAAGTTGTAAGTTGAGTTATTTTGAACTAAAGATATTTAGGCTTTGAAATGTTTTCCTAAGGAATCTTGTATATGATTTAAGATATTATGTAAACAAATGGATTTGTTGTGGGCACAAGTATGCATGGTTGAAATATGGTAAGATGAGATTTATTCCGGTTATGAGCATGATTGGCTTTGATGCCTCTTTATTATATTATAAGCTATGATCATATGCTAGGCTCTAGATGCCTTTCTGAATAAGCGGACGCGCTTATTATCTAGTGGTGCTTTCACAGGCCAATTTTCTAGTAGCACTTTCATAGGCCAAATCTGTATCTACAAAATTGAATTTGATTATACTTCTCTCAGTATACGTATGAGCCCTCAATTAAGAATAAATTTTGTTCTATTATAAAGGAAAATGGAAATATATGGTATTTATAGAATTTTTCTTATATTTGTTAAACTATGAATTTATTTTTAAGAATGAATTTACTTTTGATTTTCAGAATATTTTAATTTGATTTGTGCACTTTTGGTATTTTTATATTCGATTTAAGTATTTGGAATCATATTTTAAGTTTGTTGCTTAGGCAACTTTATTTATTGTACTATTAAGTTATTTAGCACTACTGAGTTTTATACTCAGCGCGTTAATTTTTATCACGCACAGGTTAAGGGCAGTGGATTCTATACAAAGACCAGAGGCATAGTATCGGAGAAGAATACCTTATTTTGGGTAGGATATGTGTTAGAATGTATTTATGGCATGTACAAAAGTATTGTAAGAGGTTGTAAACATTGAGTTTGTAAATTAATGAAGTATGTAATTAATTAAGAAATATCATTTTTATATGAATTCTAAGTATATGATTATTAGTAATTGATTTTGAGAATGGATGGCATTATAATGTGATAGTACCTAAGATTGCCTTATGTGAATATTTAGAAGCGATGCTTATCTCATTTGTGTTGTTTTGGAGTATTGGGGTTTGGAGGATTATATTTGGAAGTGCTTTTTTTTTATTTGTTTGGCAAGTTTCATTTTTTTAAAGGAAACTCTTGCGAATTTTTTGTAAGAATTTCCTTAAACTTTTATTTTTAAAAATTAATTACTTGCCTGCTTATGAAAATTTACCCACTTCTAATACATGATTTAGAATTATTAAGTAAGATAAGACGGCGCTCCGGCACCGAATGTGGCGCTCGTCGTCAGGTCCTTCGAGATTCGGCAGTGGGTGTTACAATATGTCGATCATGATTCTTTTGGGATAGTGCCTTAGTGAGAGGATCTACAAGATTCTCTTCAATGGGTACTTGCTTTATCTTTATATCCTTCCTTTTATAATCTCTCTGATCAAATAGAATCGTCTACGTACATGTTTGGATCCTTGATGAGACCTAGGCTCCTTGGCCTGAGCAATGGCCCCATTGTTGTTGCAGTATAATGAAACTGGTTCAACAATGATTAGAACCACATCCACATGAAGTTTAGTAATGAACTTCTTCATCCAAATAGCCTGTTTTGCTCCCTCTAATGCAGAGATGTACTCAGCCTTAGTTGTAGAATCTGCAGTGGTTTCTTGCTTGGAACCTTTCCAACTCATAGCTTCACTATTTAGAGTAAAAATATACCCAAATTGTGATTTATAATCATCAATATCTAACTTAAAACTTGCGTCAGTATATCCATGAACTCTTAGCTCATTAGTCCCTCCAAAAACCAAAAACGCATCTTTAATTCCTTTTAGATACTTAAGGATGGTTTAACAGCAGCCCAGTGACCTCCACCTGGATCTGACTGATATCGGCTCGTTATGCTTAATGCATAAGATACATCTGGTCTAGTGCAAAGCATCGCATACATTATGGATCCTATTGTAGAAGCATATGGAACCTTTTCCATTTTACTTCTTTCATCTTGTGTCTTAGGACACATGTTCTTAGAGAGATGCACTCCATGTTATATAGGTAAGTATCCTCTCTTGGTTTCCTCCATGCTAAACCATTTTAGTACTTTATCAATGTACGTGGATTGGGATAATCCTAGCAGCCTTCTATATCTATCTCTATAGATTTTAATACCAAGTATGTAAGCTGCTTCTCCTAAATCCTTCATGGAGAAATTCTTGAATAACCAAACTTTTACAAATTTTAGAAGTGGTATATCATTTTCTATTATTAATATGTCATTAACATATAAAATAAGAAATACAATCCCACCACCACTCACTTCTTATACACACAAGGCTCATCCATATTTTTAATGAAATCAAACTATTTGATTATTTCATCAAAATGGATGTTTCAACTCCATAAAGCTCGTTTAAGTCGATAAATGGACCTTTGCAGTTTGCATATCTTATTAGGAAATCTTTTCGATTCAAAACTGTCAGGTTACGTCATATATACTTCCTCAACTAAATTTACATTCAAGAACACAGTTTTGACGTCCATTCGCCAAATTTCATAATCATAGTATGCAGCAATTACAAGCAAAATCCTAATGGATTTAAGCATAGCTACTGGTGAAAAGGTTTCATCAAAATCGATGTCTTGCCTTTGATTGTAACCTTTTACAACTAGACTAACTTTGTACGTATGTAAATTTCCTTCCACGTTGGTTTTTCTTTTAAAAACCCACTTGCATCCAATGGGCTTCATCCCTTCAGGTGGATCAACCAAGGTCCATACCTGGTTGGTATACATGGAATCCATTTTGGATTTCGTGGCTTCTTATCATTTTAAGGAATTAATGCCAAACATTGCTTCCTCATAAGTGTTAGGCTCATCTAACATGAGTAAAGCGTCGTTTTGAGTTTTTACAAGAAGGTCTAACCTCGTAGGAGCTCAACACATCCTAATAGATCTACGCGGTGGTTCTTTAACCTGTGTATTTGATTATTCATCTAATATGACAATCTCTCACCTTTGTTCCATTTGAATGTCAGTTTGAGGTTCTTGAACTTCCTCAAGTTCTACTGGCTCCCACTAGATCCTTTAAGAATAAATTTTAATTTTCAAGAAAGGTAGCATGTCTTGAGACAAACACTTTTCTCTTAATAGGATGATAGAAATAATACCTAGTAGTTTCCTTTAGATATCCCACAAACTTACATTTATCTGATTTAGCTCTAAGCTTATCAAATACCAAACGCTTCACATAAGCGTCACATCCCCAAATCTTTATGTATTATAGGATAGGTCTTTTATTGGCCCACATCTCATATGGTGTCTTATCTACAGATTTAGATGGAACTCTGTTTTAAAAGTATACTACAGTATTAAGGACATATTCCCAAAAGGATGGAGGTAAGTCTACAAGACGCATCATGGACTGTACCATATCTAATAAGGTATGGTTCCAAGTGGCATTCATATCTCAAAACTCCTGGCTTAAGTATTCACCACCTTGATCAGATCAAAGTATTTTAATACTTTTCCCAGTTTGTCTCTCAACTTCATTTCTGAATTCCTTGAACTTTTCAAAAGATTTAGATTTATATTTCATTAAATATATATGACCATACCAAGTATAGTCATCAGTAAATGTAATGAAATATGAATATCCACCTATGGCTTGGGTTTCCCTTGGTCCACATACATCTATATGTGTTAGGTCCAATAACTCTTTTAACCTTTCACCCTTTCTAGTAAAGGGTGTTTTAGTCATTTTGTCCATTAAACAAGATTCATAAGTTTCATATGATTCATAATCAAATGTTCAAGATAACCTTCTTTTTGCAACTTAGTGATTCTTATTTCATTAATGGGTCAAGTCTACAATTCCAAAGATAAGATAAGCTTTTATTATCTATTTTGGCTTTCTTGCTACTTATGTTCTTATTTGTACAAACATTATAAAATCCATCTATATAGATTCTAGTTCCATAATAAGCATCCCTTTTGTAAAAGGAACAAGTATTGTTCTCAATAACAAATTTGAATCCATCATTCAAGGCTAAATATGAAACTAAAATAATATTTCTACAAATTACTGGAACATAATAACAATTATTTAATTCCAATACCAGATCATAAGGTAAAAGTAAATTATATGTTCCTACAACTAATGCAGCAACTTTTGCTCCGTTAGCTACACATAGGTTCACCACCCCTTTCCTTAATTTTCTAATATTTGTTAAATCTTGCATGTTGTTACTAATATGATAATCACATCTAGCACCTAAGAACTAGAATTAAAGTTAGAAAGATGAATTTCAACCATAAACATACTTGAAACAGGAATTTCAATAAGTTTCTTTCCCCTTTTACTGCGAAACGATTCCTCATAGTTAGGTGCAGCCAGTTTATTAGCATTAAGCATGCTACGTAAGTATAGGTTATTACTCATGATGATAAATGATGTATAAATATAGAGATATCAATTGTTAATTTCATGCAATACTAAATTAAATAAGGTTTTTAATTTTAATTTAGGTCTCCTATTATTTTATTCAAATTAATAGCATGTTCTATTAAATCGAGAAATTCATTAATCAGATCCCCTAGTGGACTAAGATCCCAATTAACCCATATAACCTTTGATTTTTCCAATAATTTATATTGAATTAATTTAGGCAGATAACATAACTTATCAATCACATCTCTATGTGACTCTTAGATATGTTAATTTAGGACTTAGAATAACCGCTTCCCTAAGGAAAGAACATAATATGTACCAGTCTCAATAGCTCTAATCATTGTTTAGTAATGAGGAGAACATCGATTAAGAATATTTAGAGACATTACTTTAATGAAAATATAAAACTCATAATTATAACCACATTATAATTTATTTTGCAAAGCAGTATTGTCTCATAGACTTTATCTTTTACCAAGATTCAATCAATAGAATATAAAAGATAAATAAATGCCTTTTTATTAGTCATAAAATATTTATTTCATGAAATATTATATCAGAAATATAACCAATCAAATTGGCTATAGGGCATATAACTAACATTAGGAACATATTTTCGAGAGTCAGGTCATCGTACTTCAGCCTTAACAGTGACATAAGGAGTGGTATTTTTTGTGCTAATGCCTGAGTGCATTCACACAATATATCTTTTGAGTTGATCCAAGTTGCATGGATTGGTGAACTTATTACCATCTATGTCTGACAAGATGACACCACCTCTTGAGAGGATTTTCCTTAATATATAGGGGCTTGCCCAGTTTGGCCTGAATTTACCTCGAGGATCTTGCACAGGAGCTTTAATTTCCTTGAGTACAAGACAACCCTCTTTGAGTTTTCAATCTTGAAGTCTCTTGTTGAAGTGCCTGCCTATTCTCTGCAGGCAGCTCTAAATCTGATTAAGAGCTTCTAGCCTTTTCTCATATCAACTAATTATGGTAGTTCTGAACCCATTTTATTTCGGGTAGCTGACTTTCTCTCATCACCCTGTCTAATTTGATCTAGAGTTTAATAGGGAGGACTACTTCCACCCCATGCACGAGTGAATAAGGAGTTGCCCGGTTGGCATCTTAAAGGAGGTTCTGTATCCCTATAAGGCAAATGGCAACTGTGCATGCCAACTTTTATGATTATGAATCATCTTTTGAAGGATGTTCTTAATGGACTTGTTCGCTGCTTCAACCGCTTCATTAGTTTAGGGCCTGTATGGTGAGGAGCAATGGTGCTAGATTCTGTAATTTATCATAAAGATAAAGACCTCTTTCTGGAAGTGAGATCCATTGTCTAATATGATCTCAAAGGAGATTTTGTACCTACATATGATGTTTGTCTAGATGAACTGAGCAACTTTTTTAGAGTTCAGAACACGATAAGTGGCAGCTTCTACCCACTTAATAAAGTAGTCGATGACTACCAGGATGTACTCATGTTGATTGGAGGACTTTGGAGTGATTCTGCCAATCACGTTAATTCCCCAAGTTCCAAAGTGCCATGGTGTAGTGATAGGATGAAGAGCCATCGGAGGCAATTTTTGGAGCTTGGCATAAATCTGACATTTATGACACTTCTGAATAAATTTGGCACAGTTTCATCGCATGTTCAGCAAGTAATAACCCTAATTGGTGATCTTATGGGCCAAAGCCATCTCGTTCATGTGGGGGCTTTGTTCTCCGCCATGTACCCATTCCATGATCTGCTGAGCTTCTTGCTTGCTTACACACATGAGATGTGTCTGATTCCAAGTTCGTTTTTACAAAACTCCATTTTTGTAGAAGTAACTCTTTGATAATTCCCAAAGGGTCCTCTTGCCACACTTAGAGACACCTTCAGGGTATTCTTGTTTTTCTAACCAGGTCTGATTATCCCAGTACCAAGGCTTACCATTGGTGAGTTGGAGATTACAGCAATAGGCTGGCAATTGATGAATCTGAATATCCAGGGGTTTGATGACCATGTTAGGGCTAACATCAACCATGAAGGCAAGTTTTGCTAGTGCATTGGCAAATTGATTCTTGGTCCGAGGCAATTAGTGGAAGGATAATAAATATTCATGGGTTTGATGGCTCAAGGCTGGCATCAACCATGGAGGCAAGTGTTGCTAGTGTATCTATGAACTAATTCTTAGTCTGGGGCAAGTTGTGAAATGACAATTGTTCGAATTGCTGAGCCAACTGACCTAGGCATTAGAGATATGGAATCAAACACTATTCCTCGATCTTCCATTTCTTTAGTGATTGAGAGACTACCAAGACGGAGTCCTATAAATCATTAGTCATCTGATCTGAATACTCAGATTCATCTCTAATCTGGCCATACAGGCTTCATATTCTGCTTCGTTATTAGTGACCTAGAATGTCAACTTAATACTGAAAGCTAGTCGTTCCCCATTTGGAGTTACTATAACCACTTCGATGCCATAACAATGATGGTTGGTGGCACCATCAAAGTACAACATCTTCCACTGATTTGTCTAAATTTGCAAATGTCCTCATTTAGAAACCTGATGTTGGCTACATTTGTATCACAAAGAGATGTGGCTAGTTGATCTACTATCACACTACCTTTGATTGCATTCTTTGCAATAAAATTTAGATTAAATGCTGCAAAGATGGTGGCCTATATAGCCATCTTACTGTCCAAAAATGACCTCTCCATAAAGAATTTTAAGGGACTCTAGTCAGCAATGATGCGAGTGGTGTAGGAGTAAAGGTAGTACTTGAGCTTGATGCAAACCTATGCCAAGGCTAGGCAGAGCTATTTGATCTTGCCATAACTCAATTCTGTTTCCAACATTTGCTTACTTAGGTAGTAAACGACTTTCTCCTTGTGAGTGTTTGATGCTTCTTATGTTAACATGCCCTGATGGCTTCGTCTGTCACTAATAGATAGAGAAGGAGTGGCTTCCCAAGTCTAGGAGGTTAGCGAATTGAAGGATTAGGTAGATATGCCTTAATCTGTTCAAAGGCTTTCTGGCATTTCTCATCCTAAGTTTTCAGGGCATTCTTTCTCAACTTCTTGAAGATTGCACCGAGTGTCTAATAAATATTAGACAAACAGATTGATATACTGAAGGTTGCCTAAGAAGCCCCTAATCTCTTTTTTTGTCTTAGAAGTCTACATCTTGATGATGGCTTTAGATTTCGATGGGTCAATTTCAACCCCCCTGGATACCATGTAGCCCAAGAAGATACTGGATAGAGCTCGGAAGAGGCATTTAGTAGGGTTGAGCTTCAGCTTGTACTGTCGAAGCCTAAAGAAGAATTGTTCGACAATAATTACATGGCTTAGCTCATCCCTGGTTGTGGACAACCATGTCATCAACATACACTTCTATGTTCTTATGCATTAAGTTATGGAAGATTATGGTGAACATCCTCTGGTAAGTGGCACTAGCACTTTTTAGACCAAATAGCATTATTTTATAACACAAAGTGCCCCATTCTGTGATGAATAAAGTCTTCAACTTATTTGGCTGTTGACTGGTATCTGATTATACTCTGCGTAGAGATTTATGACTGAAATCACACTAGAACCTATCATCCTAATCAACAAGCAGGTTGATATGCGATAGAGGTAAGTCATCCTTGGGACAGGCATTATTTAGGCCCTAATAGTTAATGCAAATTCTAATTTTTCCATCTTTTTTGGAAATCAACACTATCTTAGTTGATCACGTCGCATAGTCAATGACCTTGATGAAGTTGTTTTCCAATAACTTAGTTGTTTCCTCCTTGATTCTAAGAGAAATCTCCAATTTCTATTTTTAGAGCTTTTATTTTACTAGTTTGATGTGATCATATGTAGGAATGTTATGAATGACAATGTCTAGATCTATATTGGTCACGTCAGTGGCCATCCATGCGAAACAATCTGAATACTGCCTGATGAACTCTGTTAGCTCATGTTTACAATGACACCCATGCACAATAAATTTATGCTTTGGTTCATTTTCTATGCCAATGTTTATTTGTTCTTTGGTTATTTTTATTTCTTTTTCTTTTTCATTTTTCTATTTTTCCAGCAATCTTATTTAGGGTGGAGAAAGGGTAACAGTAAAAATGAAACATTTTATTAGTAATAAAAGTGCCATGATCAGCATTTACATTAAGCTCAATAAAAAGGTCTCCTAATTCAGACAAGGAAGAAAAAAAAGACTTAGAAAGACTCTGAATTGGACATCGAACTAGACTATGACTTAGGTTTTACTTGCGACTCAAGCTCAGGTTCAGGTAGAACGAAGGTGGACTACTTTACGCGCTCCTCCAGGCACAATTCTGCAAAGGTTTTTGGATGGATGGCATGTGGTTTGTGGGGCCTGTTTCGACTTGATCAATAATCATGTGTAGGTGAAAGAGGAATCTCTACATGTTGCCCTCCCAATGGGTCTAGAGCTTGAAGAGAGGCTCACGATCTTCTATTGAGAGCTTGACATCAAAGAGAAGTTCAAAACTAGGGATTAGTCTCTTGGTTAAAGGGCAATACCATGGTTCCTGAGAGAAACAGTAAGGTTCAAATTCCCCTTCTTTGAGAAAGTAACCACTGAGGGTTTTAAAGTATTGGCAGATTAGGATATCCCTCATTTCATCTCTCATTTTTTCCTTCTATTTGACATTTTCCACATCCTCTCGGTCTTCATATGTCAGTTTGAATCTAAGACCAAAAGGAGGTTTAGGAATTGGATACTCAGTAAAAGAGGCGATACCCTACTGGATGCGGCCTAATCCCATTCCTAGAAAATAACACATGCCACCAAAGGATCACTGTGAGGGTCAAAATCCATTGGAGAGATCTCTTTACTAGGTTTTGCTTTGAAGAACTAGATTGAATTAAAGGAGAACCTTTATAGCGGGTAGACTGTTGGTTCAAGCTAAATTTCCAATAATGAGGCCAAAGAAAGAATTTCTAATTTTCCCGCTAAGTCCCCTTTAATTGTTAACACTGCAATTTCATAGGGGAACTTTAGTTTCTGATGTAAGGAAGAGGCTACTACTTTAGCCTTATGGATCCATGGCCTTCACATAAAGCGATTGAAGCAAGCTAGGATATCCACTACATGGAAGGAGATAATCATGACTGTGGGCCCGATTGTGACCTCTAAGACGTCAACTATGCCCAATACTCCCTGCCTGGTGTTGTCATATGCCCTCACCATCTAATCTGAAGACATAAGACCCATCCAACTAGCCACTTTCAGAGGATAGACATTCAGTGTTGACCAATCATCTACCACAACTATAAGTATTATCTTACCCATGGCCTGGACTATGATGTATAGAGCATGGCTATGGTCTCCTCCAGTGGAGATCTCATGATTGGAAAAGTAGAGAGCTAATGCCAGAGGATTCCTTGTAATGGACGCCAAGAAAGCTTCTAGGGTAATATCAGTAGTTGTCTCACATTGATTCGTAGCTTTGACCATAGCTTGGTGATGCACAAAGGAGGAATAAATCAACCCCCCTATGAAAATATTAGCCTTGGTTTTCTTCAACAGCACTAAGACTAGGTTCTTAGGCTGTGGTCCAGAATTAGAGCTGCGCATGTCTTTGGCCAAGGTTGCTAGATTGGGTAAAGCCTCAAGAAGAGGAGATGGGTACACCTCACGCACTAGGTGATAGCGTTGATTTCCTCAAGTATCTCATTTAGGTCTATGACGTAGCATAACTTATCTATGATGGGGTGGATCAAGGAGGCCAAGTTAGAATCTGGATCTTGGTGGATCATGTCGAGGTGATTCTGGTGATCAGGGAATGGGTTGGTGTTTATGTTCAGTCTGGGCCAAATGGGAAGTATCTGACCACTTTCCACTAAGTCCTAGATCTTGTGTCTCAAGTTCTTACAATTATTATTAGTTTTGTGCTCAGGTCCCTGATGGAAAAGTAGAAAGAGTTTAGGTTCTAGTGTTTCGAGACAACATTCAGTAAGGGTCTAGGTTCAAGGGGATGTATCAACTTATCATCCATAGCTTTCTGAAAGATGAATGAAAGAGGAACCCCCAAGATCTTTGAAGGTGCGTCTATTTGTTAAAGGAGGATGAAGTTGTTTTCGGTCGGTCGAATTGGCCACCTCGCCGCCTTTCTGAGGGACAAGAGTAACTGCATGATAACTGGATTGTGGCTACTTGGATCTGGAGGAAAAAGGTTGATCCTCTTTAATCTGGATTGATTGGATTAGGTCTTCTATTTTGGTTGCGGTGGCAAAGAGAGCTCTGAAGTCTAGAAGGTACTGGGTCCTTAAATGACTCTGGTAAGAAGGGAGCAAGTTCTTGACTATGATATCAATCTGTTCTTGTTCAGAGGGATGGTTAAGCATCTTGGGGACCTTAGCTCTCCATCTTGTGAGGAATGAAGAGAAAGACTCTTGGGCCCCCTGTTTAGTTGTCTCCAGGTCCCTTCTAGTAATGTCAACCTTCACATTGTAATGGTAATTGTAACGCCCCAAAATTTCATATCTTAAAATGGTATTATTTGGACGGAACATAAATGGTATCACTAGAGAGATAAATAATATTTTATTTAGACCCGATATTGATATTGAACATAATTAATATTTGTGGCGTTAATTAGATTTTATGTGATTAGTCTTAACTAATTAAAGTTAAGATATAAATTTTTCATGACAAAGTAAATAATAAATTATTAGTGAATAGTAAATTATTGATCTGTGAATAGTAACATCGGTCTGAAACTTTAAATTATTTTTGTTCAAAAAAATTACTATTGATGTTTTATATTTTATTTAATATATTTGGATTATGTTTATACGATTTAAGTGGGTAGAAAACATTTCATGAATATTTTTGGAGAATTTAAGTATTTAATGAATAGTGTTTTCTAGTGTAGTGTATTAAGGAAAATTGAGGAATTATTTTTATGGAGTTAAGTTAATTAATTGATGGAGTTAAATAATAATTAAAGGAGAAATATTTTGTGAATATTTAGAGCCCTTGGATTAGAGTACCTTGACTTGATCTAAGTCATACACTTGTCAAATTGGTGAATTAGCAACATTTGTTTTGTTGACTTAGTCAACAAAACTTATCCAACTTCTTCTTCTTCTTCTTCTTCTCCCATTCCAATGCCACTTTCTTTCAATCTCTCTACTTACAAACTACACTAAAATAGATAAATTAAACCATAGTACTGCCATTAAACTTGAAGAATTAAGTTAACAAGGTGGTTTTTGGTGATTAGAAGCAAATATATTGGAGTTTGCCACAAGTTCAAGTAAGTTGTGATTTTTGGTTCTAAGGATTTAATTAAGGAATTCATAGTATTTATATGTTATATTATGCTTTAAATCATGCTCCATCTTCATCTTTAATCATTTCTTGATTTTATTGATTATTTTTGCTACTTTGAAGAGGTTGGAGAACCATCCTCTAAAGGGAAGGAAAAGGCTAAGAAATAAGGCTTTCTAAGCCTATTCAAGCTTATTTTGAAGGTTAGTGCAATAATATTCTCTTTCCCTTTCATTTCTTTAAGTTTTTAATTTTTAGATTTTTGAATGAATTTTGGGAACTTTGTATGTTTTGGTTAAATTAACGAATTTTGATGTTAGAGGTGTACCTAGGGTGGACTGGAAGTCATTTTTGACCCTCTTATAATTTTCATTTGCTTCTGACTTCTTTATGAAATTCATATCTCTGTTTCTCAGCTTTCCGAAACATCCTCTTATGTTCAATTCCAATACTTGTAGCTCAACTTATGATTTTAAATACCAAACTGGTTCGGTTATGATGTGTCACATGTAAATCCGAATTGATTGTCCCTTTTGGCCACTAAAATGGTAAGATAATATCTCATGTTCTTCATAAAAGTTGTAGTTCTACTTCTTATCTTTCTAAATCATCCTCTTGTGTCTAATTTGAATACCTATAGCTCAACTTATGATTTTCATCCAAAACTGGTTGCGCTAAATTGTGTTTGGATTGTTAGTCTATATTTTTGGGTTTCTTTTGCCTTCTTAGAAAATGATCTGGACTATGGTCCCTTCATGACATTTGTGTAATTTTATATTATCTTTCTAATGAATTAAGTTTTACTCAATTTGAAGACCTACAACTTCAGTTATACCCTAAGAACACAGTAAAGGTTAGGTTTATGAAAATGCTGAAAATTTCTTGATTTAAGTACTTTTATACTATATTTAGTGTGTATATATATATATATATATATATATATATATATATATATATATATATATATATTTTGAATATGTCTAATTGAATGTATTAAGTATGAATAAAAAGGAGAATATGATAATTTTAGTAAGTTGTAAGTTAAGTGATTTTAAAATAATGAGTATTTAAGTGATAAAGTGTTTTGAGTAAAGAATTGTGAATCATTAACATGATCATTTGTGAAAGAAAGATTGGTTTTTGGGCTCTACTATGCATGATTGAAATATAAAAAAATGAGATTGATATTGATACATGAGCATGCTCGGGTTAACAGCCCATTCTGTTATATGAAAGTTATGATCATATGCTAGGGTTATAAGCCCTTATAAATAGGCAGACATGCTTATTATTTGTGGTAGCGCTTGCACAGGCCACGGTTTTGATATGTGGTAGTGCTTGCACAGGCCATGGTTATGATATGTGGTAGTGCTTGCACAGGCCACGGGTATGTGATATGTGGTAGTGCTTGCACAGGCCATGGTTATATGATATGTGGTGGCGGTTTCACGGGCCATGATTAAATATATCTGGTTATATTTCTTTTATGTATGTGTACGAGCCCTTAATTAAGAATGTAATTTTTATTCTGCTATAAGAAAGCGAAGATATATTTGTATTTATGAATTTCTTAATTGAGAATGCAATCTTATTTTGTTAAAAAGGAATCGGAGATATATTTGTATTTATGAAATTTTTCTTACTTTTATCAAATTATGAATTTATTTTCAAGAATGAACTTATTTATGATTTTCGAGATATCTTAATTTAATCTGTATGCTTTTGATA
>CANUEP010031201.1:0-11969 GCA_947857235.1 Jatropha podagrica | reverse complement strand
CACGGCCCGATCCTGATGCGTTGAGTTGGCTACGTTCCTCCCGAGAAATGAAGTTCTTACATGGCTCGGCATTCCCTACTGCCGCTTGCCCCTAGGCATTTCTATAATTGGAGTTCAAAGGTCTCATTTCCATACCCGCTTTTGCATTGTTTGAACTCACTCCCCCACCTATGGGTCTCACCCATTTGTTGGGACGATTATCACCCGCACCTGGTTGACTGAACTTGCATTTGGGAAAATTTCGCCCATAGTCCTCCAGTGTCTCTGCAGCTCTTATGGCTTTTTCATAATCGTTGATCTTCTGGGCATTCAGTATATCCCTGGCCCAGGGTTGTAGCCCTTGCATGAAGAAGTATAATTGATCGTCTCTCCCCATAGTCTTGATCTCCAGCAAGCCTTGAGTGAATCGTCGTATGTACTCAGGAATGGAATCTGTATGCTGGATCCTCTTTAGCTTCACTCGGGCATTATACGCTATTCTCTCAGGGTAGAATGCCTATTTCAATACCTGGCAAAATTCTTCCCAAGTGCCCATAGTGAGTTGGCCGACTTGCATCTCCTTAACCTTGGTGCGCCACCATAGCTTGCTATCTTCTGCTAGAAACATAGATACGAGGCTTAATTTTTCTTCATCTGAGGTGGTATGCGTGACCTTGAAATAAGTTTCCAGATCAAAGATGAAGTTATCTACTGTACACGCATCCCGCACACCTTTTAAAGGGTGGAGGCTCTAGAATTTTCAACTTCCCACTTCTTGGAGGGTGGACTTCTGCATTCCTAGTAGCTATCGAAAGCAAGTCAACTTTTTCCTTGATGGCTTCATAGTCTTTTATACTCTCCGAGAGCTTTAACAACTCATTGTCGAATTTACTCACCTTCTTCCTCGCTTCATCAACCATGGGCTTTATATAATTGCATAATTCGTTGTGATCTACATCCAATTCTTTCGGCAATCCCCCCAAGGTCTTGACCTGAGTCTCTAGGTTGTTTATTCTTTCTTCGACTCTTGCCTCACCACCCTGAGTGGCCGGGGCAAGACCTCGCTCCTCATCTTCTATCTCACCATCCATAGTGGTCGAGGTGAGACGCAGGGCATCAATTGAACGATTTAATTCGGAGTGCATGGTCTGCATTTCCACCGCTTTCATCTCTAGCGCCTCAATGTGCTTTTTTGGCCTCTAGCCAATCTGGGACAACTGTTGGCTCCCCAATAACAACATGTTTTTCTAATAAAGCAGTAAGCTCCTCCACTCGCTTCTCTAAAGCATTAACGCGGACAGATCTCGACATTTTTCCTTCTCGAAGCTACTCACGATTCGAGGCTCTAATACCAAATGTCACGGTCTTGTATCACGCACTAGGATCAGCCCATGTGGCGCTTGCTTGGAATTCTCTCAAACAAGCTAGTCAATGATATCAATTAACATAATATCGATAAGAAATCATATAGATTCGAATATAAGCACAATCCAAGTATTATCGAAAAACAAGTAGCAACACATAACACAACATTGCACATAGGGGTAAAATGGTCATTCTTATTTATATATCAAATATTACATCGAGGGAACCAAAATTACAATAAGGCAATCAATAGCATCTTCTATAGACGTAGGGGCATCTATGAAAGGCCGGGATAAGAGCTCTAGCATCCAAGTGACTTTGACCACTAGTCATTCCTTGCACATAGTAATTAAACTAGCGAAGTGTGAAAGGCAGAAAGGGCCACTAGAGCCTAGGCATTCGCCTCTTGGAAAATGTGCAGGCTTGAGCAAGGTGAGATGCAAGAAAAATAAAAATAAAAACAAAACGCAAATCTGAAAACTATAATTTAAGATATCAGGAAAAAAATTTAGAAAAACATGAAAAAAGCATGCAGCTGTTGGAGGCCGAATGGAGTAGAAGCAACAACACGCGAAAGCGAAAAAAAAAAAAAAAAAAAAAAAACAGAGAGAGAGAGAGGTAGAAAAATATAGGAAGAGAAATTAAGAGAGAGATGGCTGAAAGGCTGCTGGCTAGAGGCTGGATTGTTGGAGGCCAGCAGCTGTTGGATGGAGGGTGGAGGCTGGATCATAAAGCACAACATTGATTTTTGTGTCGTGTCTATTACTTTTATTTATTTGTTTTATTTTTATGTAAATAGTTGCTAGCTGGACAAATTTATATGGAAAGAAAACCTTAGGTGACTGTTCAGAAAAAAAAAAAAAAAAGGAAAGAAAGGTGCACCTTTCTTACGCCTGCGCCTTTGCACAGTTGCAAAGGTGTGTGCCTCTGAGCAGAGGCTAGGGTTAGCTAATAATATTAATATTACTATTACTATTAATAGGGTTATCTAGGCACAATACCTACAGCAATTCCAACTGTTTCATGTTATTAATTTGCGGTTTTATTATATAGTATTAATTACTTTATTATATTTCATTTGTTCCTTTTGTTACTTAAACATGCATGTGGAGCTTGCGCCTGGTGCCTAAGCTGCAGGACTTTTTTTCGCCTTAATACACCTTGGCCTTGTAATAACTAGGGTTATATTATTCAAGGTTTTATACTTTTGGCAGAGCTGCCAGTGATACAGTTGTGAGATTGCCTGAAACAGGCTTCTCTCATAATGCTGCTTTGACTCAGTCTTCTTTTGCCATTGATGACCAAGCAGTTTCAATAAATTTTGTATCACTATCACCACGAGTAAAATCTGATATGAGAGTGTCTCTAGCTTGGTTGATGTGCAATCAGGAGCCGAATTGCCAAGTTTTTCATTTTCAATTTTTGGTTTGATTTTTCGTTTAGTTTGTAGTGTAACAATTTCCACATAAATGTGATCTTACTCTCTTAACAATCAAGTTGCATTTCTTTGACATAATGTGCTTGAAAATGGTGCAGTCATGCAGATTCTAGTTCTAAGAACTAGTAGATACGCAACTATAACTCATAAGGCTTCGGATCCAATTTTATTGTGGAGACGTGATAGTATGGATACAATGTCATAATATTGTATACTTTATAGTTTCATTGGAGCCTATTTATATTTTTATTAAAATAACTTCACTTGCTTGCACTTTAGTCCTCTTTTTACTAGTTTTTTGACAGGCAGAGGCTATTTACAACTATTTTCAATCCTACACGTCTTGCGAATGGAGAAGGCTCAACATTGGGTATTCTCATGTTCGATATTGAGCTTGTCAGCCTGAGGCACAACGGTGACAAGATTCAGGTCCCAAAAGATGATTTCTAATGCATGTCTCCAAGTAAGCTACTGGATGAATTTTAATTTATTTTTACTTTATGCGAACCACGATTTAGAAGATGATTTCTAACGCTTGTTTTCCTCCCCCATCTCGGTTAAGCTGTATTTCCCAGCTCCAAAAAGCCTGATAACAAAATGACATATTGCAGGTTGTCGCATACAGCCATATGGACCTGAGATCTGCACTACAAATTTAGATTCGTGGTTGTTATTTCTGACATATCTACTTTGTATGTAGTGCAAAGGCTCCTTCGTGAAATATATAGTAGTTCTCCGAGGTTTTGTTTATTTCCGTAAAATAATGCAATTACACTTATTATATTTCACATAAATATATGTAAATTAAAAAAAGGCTGAATGTCATAATAAAAAATATTTTTAATTCTTTACTGTAATTTCTTCATAAAGTTCAAACCAAAGTTCATAGGTCCAAATTATAAAAAGCACTAGTGATAACATTAGTCCAAGAGCAAATGCAAATAATATAGTCCAAAAAACAATAAAAAGAACCTAGTCCAAGAAGTAATAACAATTACATAATCCAACAAAGGAAAATCATAAACAACATAGTTCAAGCTCCTTCTATCTGTTCCCTACTCATTTGATTCCAGATTTCAGCAAGCGTCTCCTCACACTCAAACTCTGAGCTAACAGTTACAAACTTTGGGTGGTGTGAAACCTAAGTCGCATATTGTTAAATACAATGAGTAGATCACAAAGACCATCTCTGTCCATCTCTGTGAAACCTAAGTCGTGTATTGTTAAAATTATCACTTGTTCCCTGATAGACATATTTGCAGTTGGTCAAAAGATCATTCCTAATGAGTAGATCACAAAGATATGAGTTTCATTCTAAGTTGTTCCACACAGTACCTATCACCTCTATTTAATAAAGTATTCATATAATATTTTCTCTCAGAAAATGGCATTTAAACGTGGTTCTGTAGCTATATGGGATTTTCTGTCACATTATTGTGTGACACCTACTGCTGTAAAACTTGCAACTGCACCCATACAAGCAGCTCGAATGGATTTGTGTCATCCATCTACAAAGCAAAAATGCAGATTTACTATTTAGTGATCCAATAAACAAGGAAAGGCAGAAAATGGATAACTGATTTATATCATGTGACTAATCAGTTATCACATAAGATATTAACATGAAATATTACTGAAGTACTAATAAAAATAAAGAATAAAATCCCCATAATATTTAAACTCTATTGATATATATTCATCAACTACTGACCAATGTATACGTTGGAGTTCTTTTCCTTATTCTATATTATTATTATTATTATTATTTATTATTATTATGCATAGAGTTTAATAAATTAGAGTATGGAAATCCTGTATCTTGAAGGGGATCATATCATCATTTCCATTGCAAAAATAAATTATCTATGCTTGTATGTACATGCCAAACTGTAAACTCTGTTGTCCTACAATTTTGTGGTAAACTTAAGTAGGGACGCACTCAGCTGCAGCTCTCACTCTCTCTTTTCTCATTTATTGTTTTTATTTTAAAGCCTTTGAGTTTAGTGGAGAGGATGTATATATTTTATATATTGAAGTAATTTATAGGGCTGAATACATTTATTGTCCCTTATACTTATGCAAAAAAGCCTTTTGACCATCTCAACTTTTAAAATAATTTTTTAGCCTTTTAGACACATTTTTTTGTTATTTATGCACGTCTGACTAGAGACAGATTGTCTGAGTGCAAAACACGTGCGCTAACATAGAAAAGGACATTATTTGGGCAATGCATAAATTACAAAAGAAAATGAGTCTAGAGAATTAAAAGATCATTTTGAAAGTTAAAGTGGCCCAAAACAAGAAAGCACTCTGCAATAAATTGTATTGCAATCTTTCAATAACTCTATTTCATCTTCATTGTTGTATTTCTCTCTTACACCCTATTTCAGGTACCTTGTAATAAAATAGCCCCAAAACCACAGCCCTCTCTCCTTAAAGACTGGTTTCTTTATATAAAGCCAAGAACTTCAAAAGGGTAGAGCATAGACCTCAACTTCCTAGTACATGTGCAAGTGAGTTACATACTAAACCTTGACTCGCCATAGTATTAATACAAACATAAATTCAATCTTATTTTTTAACTTTAACTTTTCCTAATTAATACTCTGGTGCTGGTGGGAGCGTGCGTCCATTGAAATAACAAACAACAAATAATCTGTTATGGTCTCGGCTAACGGATATAGTTATGGGTCGATGGGTAGTATGAGGGGCTGAAGTTTGGGTATTTGGGTTAGGGTGTTTCCTTGAGCGACCTATGGTGGAAGGCAAGAAAAGTCAGACTCATTAAAGGGAGCCTGAAACCTCAGTCAAGAAGACTTAAATTAGGTTTTAGTCGTCCCCCTTATTCCATCAGATTTGCTGAATATATACAAGTGCAGAAATAACTACTCCCTACATACAAGGAGCACTACTTCTATATGGAGGAATAACCTCCCACTAACAACAAGAAAATAGGGAAATGGAGGAATACCCTCCTACAATGCAGGAATGTTGAAACAGAATCAAAATAGAAAGGGAACAACTACTGCTGACTAATTCATCAACTCAATTACTAATGACTTGGACTTAGGACCATGGGTATAATGGGAATATGCTTGCAGGGGTTTGCTAACATTACTTTCCGCCCCCAATGGAAGCTTGTCCGCAAGCTTGGAGTCTGGAAACTTGTCTGTTATATGCTGGACCCCTTCCCACGAAGCATCTGTTGGTGAAGAATGACTCCAATGAATTAAAACCTCTAAAATTCCTCCTTTGATACGATGATCCAAAACAGCTAAAGGATGGACAGGATCCTCCAAAAGAATGTAGGTGGTAATGTTGGAGTGACAGGATGACCGACATGATAGGGTTTGAGATAGGAAACATGGAAAACAGGGTGGATCTTGGACTCTGCTAGAAGGTTTAGTTTACAGGCCATGGTGCCAATGCGTTCCAGAACCCGAAAGGCTCCGTAAAACCTGGCGGACAGCTTGTGATTAGTTCTTTTTGCAATTGACTGTTGTTTATACGCCTTTAAACGCAGTAGAACCATGTCACCAACTTTAAATTCCAATGAACAGTGGGACTGATCATAAGTGGCTTTCATCTTATTTTGGGCTTGTAACAGATTTTTGTGAAGTAGATGCAGCATGTCATCCCGTTGGTGCAGAACAACATCAACCGCTTCAATTGAAGAACTGCCATGCAAGTAAGATAATAGTCGAGGAGGTGGTCGACCATAAACAGTCTCAAAAGGTGTGGATTTAAGTGAGGTATGGTAGCTGGTATTGTAGCAGTATTCGACCCAAGGCAACCAATCAATCCACTTTGATGGCGATGAACTAGTGAAACAACGGAGATGCATTTTAACAGTACGGTTCACAACCTCTGTCTGTCCATCAGATTGTGGATGGTAAGAGGAACTGAAACACAGCTTGGTCCCACATAAACGGAATAGTTCTTTCCAAAAAGAACTTGTGAAAGTCACATCCATATTACTGACCATAGTTTCTAGCAACCCATCTAATTTAAAAATGTTGTCAAAGAAGGTGCGAGCAACACTTACAATGGTGTACGGGTGAGTGAGAGCCAGAAAATGTCCTTCCACCATAAGTCGCTCAAGGAAACACCCTAACCCAAACACCCAAACTCCAGCCCCTCCTACTACCCATCGACCCATAACTAGATCTGTTAGCCGGGACCATAACAGTTTGGTATCAGAGCCAACAGTTATGGGAGATTCTATTCAAGACCAACTGGCTAAGCTCTTTAACTTGTTATTAGCTGAGCAACAATCCAACAAGGAACTGCACGCCAAATTTGATGCTCTAACTCAGGAATGGGAATCCACTAAAAAGGATTTCCAAACCAGTAGCGCTGGAAGTCCAGCAAGCTTACAGAGAGATAAGGGAATTTTGGGTACTGCGAATTCTAAAAAATCTAGAGGGAGCTCGTTTGTACCGAAATTCACAAAATTGGATTTTTCTCGCTATGATGGGAAAGATGACCCTTTGGGATGGCTAAACCGTTGCAAACACTTCTTTCGGCAACAACAAACTCCGGAAGAAGAGATGGTTAGTTTAGCTTCATACCATCTCGAAGGAATTGCCCAACTTTGGTACATGCAGTTTCTGGAGGACATTCCGGATCCCTCTTGGGCTGAGTTTTCTCACCAATGTAACCTCCATTTTGGGCCTTCAATCTGCAGCAACAAACTTGGTGAATTAGCTAAACTGAAGCAAACGGGGTCTGTCGCGGACTACCAGAATCAGTTTGAGGCTCTTGTGTCCCGGGCTAGAACTCTCACTCAACACCAGAAGGTCTAATTATACCTTAGTGGTTTACAAGACTCCATTGCGATTGAAGTGGAGCTTCACCATCCCACCGATTTGGTTAATGTTATGAGCATTTCTCAGCTGTATGAAAGCAAGTTGTTTCCACGCTCTTCAGCGGCGAGAGATACTCGTCGCGCTGCAATTCCACCTGACAACCGCGCCAATTGGATAGTGAGGAGGTTGTCCCATGATGAAATGGAGGAGAGGCGAAAGAAAGGACTCTGTTTTAATTGTGATAAGTAGTTTGTTCGAGGCCATCAATGTAAGAAATTGTTCTGGATTGATTTGGAAGAGACGGAAGATGTAGAGGATTTCACAGCTGATCCAGAAATTTCTTTGAATGCCATTACTGGAATTTGAAATCCTCAGTCCATGAGGTTGATAGGCAACTGGATGCTTGGGCAAGTCTTGATCCTCATCGACTCCTGCAGCACTCACAGTTTTGTTTCTACCGCAAAGGTTGAGGAACTGAATGCTGTGGTAAACAAACGGAATGGTTTAAAGGTACACGTTGCCAATGGCGAGCAACTTACTAGCCCAAGTATTCGTAAGGGAATTTTGATTATTCTGAAGTCTAATTCTTTCATGGTTGATTTGTTTGTTTTACCCTTAACCAATTTCGATATGGTTTTGGGGGTTAATTGGCTTCGAACCTTGGGACCCATTATGTGGGATTTCACCGTTATGAGCATGAGCTTTTATCAATAAGGCCACTTAGTGACATTGCAGGGTATTACTTCTTCAAGCTCTTCCCACGGTTTAGATCTGAACAACATGCAGATTTCATCTGTCCTATACATCCAACTCTAGAAATTTCATCTGTCCTAGACATCCAACTCCAGAAACATGCAGATCTTGTGATCAATGTATTCCCCTAATCCCTGGAGCTGGTCCTGTGGTAGTTCGACCATACCGTTACCCTCATGGTCAGAAGGACGAGATTGAAAAACAATGTGCTGCAATGTTACAGCAAGAAATCATCCGTCCTAGTCGTTCCCCATTCTCGTCGCCGGTGATTTTGATTCCCAAAGCTGATGGTTCCTGGCGCCTTTGTGTTGATTACAGAGAATTAAATGCCAAAACCATCAAAGACAAATTCCCTATTCTGGTTATCGATGAATTATTGGAGGAATTGGGTGGAGCTAAGTTCTTCTCAAAGTTAGATCTGCTTTCAGGTTACTTTCAGGTGGGGATGCATCCTACTGATATTGAGAAAACAACATTGCGCACTCACCACGGACACTTTGAATTCCTGGTGATGCCGTTTGGATTATCCAATGCTCCCTCAACTTTTCAAGCCCTAATGAACAAGGTATTCCAACTTTACTTACGAAAATTTGTACTCGTCTTTTTTTATGATATTTTGGTTTTCAGTCAATCCTAGGCAAAACACATCCACCATTTGCGACTGGTTTTCCAATTGCTATTACAGAACCAATTGGTCCTCACACGGTCAAAGTGTGTCTTCGGTCAATCTCAGATTTCCTATTTGGGTCATATTATTTCTCCCAAGGAGTGCAGGTGGATCAATCCAAAATTGTTGCTGTATTGGAATGGCCAAAGCCCAACACCATTCGTGGGTTGCGTGGATTCCCAGGGTTCATAGGTTATTATCCCAAGTTTGTGCAGAATTACAGCATCATTGTTGCCCCCCTCACTGCTATGCTGCGTAAAAACAACTTCCACTAGACTAATCACACTATCGATGCATTCCAGAAGTTAAAGGCGGCCTTGACATCTACTCCAATCCTGATTCTACTGAATTTTGATCTAACTTTTATTATAGAATGTGAAATTCTGGTACAGGGATTAGAGCAGTCTTGTTACAACACAACCAGCCAGTCGCATATTTCAGTCGTTCCTTGGCAGCTCATCATCGAAATCTTTCGGCTTATGAGCAAGAATTGATTGGCTTAATGAAGGCAATAAAGCATTGGCATTCCTATCTGTTGGGACTTGAATTTATTGTTCGGACTGATCATTACACATTGAAATATTTGCTTGAGCAGTGCCATCTCTCAGCAACTCAACAACATTGGATTAGCACGCTCCTAGGTTTTTCTTTTACTGTTGAATACAGGACTAGCAAATCTAATGTGGTGGCGGACGCTCGTTCTCGACGGAATGCCGATGATTCAATCCTTATGGCTATTTCCATGCCTCAACTCAGTTTATTTGATGAAATTCGGAAGGAACATAGTGATTCCCCAACAATTCAGCTGGTTCTTAGTGCTCTTCACAACCAAAGTCATGAAGGTTACTAGAAGACATTATACAGAATCACTAGAGATTTCTATTGGCAGGGGATGAAACAATTCGTAAGGGATTTTGTGCGTTCTTGTGATGTATGTTAGCGGCATAAAACTGACACACTACAATCGGCAGGGCTCCTTCAACCTTTGCCCATTCCCACTCAAATTCGGGCTAATATCTCCATTAACTTCATAGAGGGCATTCCCACTTCATGCGGAAAGAATGTTTTAATGGTTGTCGTTGATCGGTTCTCAAAGTATAGACATTTTCTAACTCTCACTCACCCGTACACCGCTGTAAGTGTTGCTCGCACCTTCTTTGACAACATTTTTAAATTACATGGGTTGCCAGAAACTATGGTCAGTGACAGGGATGTGACTTTCACAAGTTCTTTTTGGAAAGAACTATTTCGTTTATGTGGGACCAAGCTGTGTTTCAGTTCCTCTTACCATCCACAATCTGACGAACAGACAGAGGTTGTGAACCGTACTATTGAAATGTATCTCCATTGTTTCACTAGTTCATGGCCATCAAAGTGGATTGATTGGTTGCCTTGGGCCGAATACTGCTACAATACCAGTTACCATACCTCACTTAAATCCACACCTTTTGAGACTGTTTATGGTTGACCACCTCCTCAACTATTATCTTACTTGCATGGCAGTTCTTCAATTGAAGCAGTTGATGCTATTCTGCACCAACGGGATGACATGCTGTACCTACTTTGCCAAAATCTATTACAAGCCCAAAATAAGATGAAAGCCACTTATGATCAGTCCCACCGTTCACTGGAATTTAAAGTTGGTGACATGGTTCTGCTGCGTTTAAAGGCGTATAGACAATAGTTAGTTGCAAAAAGAACTAATCACAAGCTGTCCGCCAGGTTTTACGGAGCCTTTCGGGTTCTGGAACGCATTGGCACCATGGCCTATAAACTAGGCCTTCCAGCAGAGTCCAAGATCCACCCTGTTTTCCATGTTTCCTATCTCAAACCCTATCATGCCGGTCAGCCTATCATTCCAACATTACCACCTACCATTCTTTTAGAGGGTCCTGTCCATCCTTTAGCTGTTTTGGATCATCGTATCAAAGGAGGAATTTCAAAGGTTTTAATTCATTGGAGTCATTCTTCACCAACAGAAGCTTCGTGGGAAGGGGTCCAGCATATAACAGACAAGTTTCTAAACTTCAAGCTTGCGGACAAGCTTTCGTTGGGTGCGGGAAGTAATGTTACTGATAGCCACGCAAAGCAGGCAAATCTTGTTATGTTATTTTGATATAAAATGCATGAATGCATGATTGTTTTTGTACATTTTACGTTTGTTCGTGTTGTTTTTCAAAGTAATTTTCAGGAACATAGGTGGAGCAAAGATTTGTTCTATACAAAAATAGGACCAAAACAAGTTGAAAAATGGAAAGAATCCTTAAATCCAGCCCTTTGCGCCACGAAGCAAGTCGCAACAAAGGAAAACGCCCCAAAGTCGCGAGCGCTACCAGAGGACACGAGCGCAACCCACACCCAGAAAAAGAAAGTCGCGAGCGCGCCTTCCATCTACGCGAGCGCGAGAATCACTTTTGAGAGGCAGAAGCATTTGGAGAAGAAGTCGCGAGAGCGAGTCGAGATTTCCAAGAGACGTAATTGCTGCCTTTTCATTAGAAAATCATATCTTTCCACGCAAGGGTCGGGACTCTTCCCAAGAGAAGTCACCTCAAGCACCTCTTGGCCAGCCAATCACTACCAAAACAACCATCACTCTCCTCCTCTATAAATAGCAATCAAAATAAAGCAAGCAAGGAGACAGATATAGAGATTCATAGTGAAAGTTACAGAAACACTTAGATTGTATTAGTAGTACTTAGAGCAAGATGATGAGAGTCACTTGTTATTGATTGTGCCAAGAACATCAAGAAGTTCCTCGAGGTGTGACGCCCTCCGGAGGCTTGAGTTCGATTACTTCTTTCTCTTGTTTTATAGACTTGTTGTATGTTGTTCTTCATAACTTTTCTATGCAAAGCAACAATTTTAATTGGTAGTATTCAATAAAAATTCTTTAAGTTATCTTTTGATCTTTGTTTAATCAAAGTTACTAGATTATATTCTCAGAAGGAAATAGTTTAGT
>CANUEP010031195.1:0-68785 GCA_947857235.1 Jatropha podagrica | reverse complement strand
CTTTTTTTTCTCTACTATAAAAAAAAAAAAAAAAAAAAAAAAAAAAAAAAAAAAAGAAAGATCACAAATTAAGTTGTTAAATGCAAGAATTGTTTTGCTTCAGCTCTGTTTATAGCTAATTAATTTATATAAATTGTCTAAATACAGATTCTGATACCCTCCTTGTAAATAGTAAAAAAGAAAAGATAATTATACAATTCTCATGTTTTCATTATCTCAATGTTTGATAAAATCAAAACATCACATTATTAAAAAAATACCCAGAGATTTAAAAAAAAAGACACGGGATTATTTCTTCCCACAATTTATTTTAGGGGACCCAGAAAAAGTGCCAAACAGGAAAAAAAAAAAAAAAAAGGTGCTGATGTCAGAGCTCGAACATGCTCATATTTACAAACACCATCCAAAACATTTCAAAAGAAACCATAAGTCATTTTCCGATCATAGAAGATGCACCAAGAGGATAGCCAATCAACCACCTCTTTACTTTACACTTCAAAATAACAAAATGGGTACCCAATGGATCCCCACAGACCATATGAACACTTTACTCGACCATTTCATCTTCATCATCGTCAACAATTTCTTCGATCTTCATCTTCTTTACTGCCTGAGCTGCATCATTTCTTGGGACGCTTGGTAACTGAATTAGTACTTCAGCCTTCTGGCCTGTGGCTGCATTAACAAGGCCGCCATTTTTCTCTATCCGATAACTCAAGCCATTCCCGCTTGGCGCTGCGTCTATGTAGACAGTTGAGTTCTCATCAATCTCTTCTCTTACAAGCATTCTTGATAATTCTGTGACCACCTTCTTCTCGAGCCATCTCCTGATTGGTCGTGCGCCATAGACCTATATAGCCAGAGAATGCATTGTTAGTTTTCTATTGGCACATGAAAAGAAAAAGCATACACCTTCAGGCTTTAAATGTCATCATATACTTACAGGATCATAACTCTCCGCTAATATATAATCCAATGCAGCATCAGTCACTGCCAATGCAACACCCCTTTCAGCGAGACGGAGAGCCACATCTTTCATTTGTAGCCTAGCAACTTTCCTCAATTGGTCATGTGAGAGCGGGTCAAAAACCACAATCTCGTCAAGCCGATTTAGCAACTCCGGTCTAAAATGCTTCCTCACCTGCTATTATTCACAATAAAGTTAGACAATCCAGAAACAAACTCAGCAAGAAAAGCATACTATGGCAGTGGCGACAAGGCAATTTAGTTTACCTCTTGCATAACTCTATCTCGAGCAACTTGCATTGAACACTTGCCCATTAATCCAGATAGAAGGTGCTCTGCCCCAAGGTTGGAGGTCATTATAATAACCGTATTCCGGAAATCAACCGTGCGGCCTTGGCCATCAGTTAATCGTCCATCATCCAGAACTTGAAGGAGAGTATTAAACACAGAAAGGTGTGCTTTCTCTACTTCATCGAACAGGACAACACTATAAGGCCTTCGCCTCACAGCCTCAGTAAGCTGCCCGCCTTCCTCATGTCCTACATACCTGAAATATGGATATACAAGCGAGACGCCATTTCAATAACTTTGTAAAACAAGCAATAGCAGTATGATTAAAAGCATCATGACACTCACCCTGGTGGAGCACCAATGAGTCGTGCAACCGAGTGTTGCTCCATATATTCAGACATGTCAATTCTCACCAATTGGTTTTCATCATCAAAGAGTTGCTCAGCCAAGGCCTTGGCAAGCTCCGTCTTACCAACGCCAGTCGGACCTAAGAAAAGGAATGAACCAGTTGGTTGCTGTGGCCTTCCTAAGCCAGCCCTTGACCTGAGTACAGCTTCTGCCACAGCATCGACTGCTTGGTCTTGCCCCACCACTCTCTGATGCAACCTCTCTGCAAGCCCAATTAACCTATCTTTCTCATTTTGACCAAGCCTTGTAACAGGAATCCCAGTCCATCGGCTAACAACTTCTGCAATGTGTTCTGGTTTAACTGTTTCTGTTAACATCAAATTCTCATCAGTGGTTCCCTCAAGCCGTGCTATGGCAGCATCAACTTCCTCCAATGCCCCATATCGCAAATCAGCAACTCTAGCCAAATCGTATCTTCTTTCCGCCTCTTGTATTGCAAACTGTATCTCCTCTTTCTTCTGCTTGAGTCGCCTGATTTCATCAATCCTCTCCTTCTCCCTTTTGTATTTCATCATCAGAGGCTGAAGCTTGTCTCTCAAATCATCAAGTTCCTTCACAACCTGAATTGAATTTATTAGAGACGATCAAGATACGAAAAAGAAAAACAAGCTCAAATCACATTCCAAGTAATTCTTTGAAGCAGTAAGATACTCACTTCTGTTAATCGAGCTTTGCTAGCTTTGTCCTTCTCCTTCTCAAGAGCGTGAAGTTCGACTTCCAGTTGAATTTTCTTCCTCTCCAGGTTGTCAATTTCTTCAGGCTGGCTATCAAGTTGGACTCTTACATTAGCACAAGCTTCATCAACTAAATCAATTGCCTTATCAGGCAAATGACGACCTGAGAATGAAAAAACACAAAATCAATATTCAATCCTGGCAAAAGAAAATCTCAAATAATATCACAACATTACTCGACAAATAAAGCATCAGGAGTTGATAAATACCTGTAATGTATCGACTAGATAACTGCGCTGCAACCACAAGAGCTCGATCGAGAATTCGAACACCATGGTGACCCTCGTACTTCTCTTTCAAACCTCGAAGAATGTTTATTGTATCAGAAACACTAGGTTCAGCAACATAAACTTGCTGGAACCTCCTTTCAAATGCAGCATCTTTCTCCACATATTTCCTGTACTCTTCTAATGTTGTAGCACCAATGCACCTGAGCTGACCTCTTGCAAGCATGGGCTTGAAGAGGTTAGCAGCGTCCATAGACCCCTCCGTTCGACCAGCTCCAAGAACAAGATGGATTTCATCAATAAACAATATAACCTTCCCCTGGGCCTCTTCTACTTCTTTCAAAACAGCCTTCAATCTCTCCTCAAATTCTCCTCTATACTTTGCTCCAGCAACTAAGGCACCCATATCCAGTGCAATGAGCCTAACATCAGCAAGATTATTCGGGACATCTCCTCTCACAATTCTTTGAGCCAAACCCTCTACAACAGCAGTTTTACCAACTCCTGGCTCTCCAATAAGGACCGGGTTGTTCTTAGTTCTCCGCGATAAGATCCTAATAACCCTCCTAATTTCTTCATCTCTTCCAATGACAGGATCAAGCTTTCCAGCTTGTTCCACCAGATCTCTACCATAAGTCTTCAATGCTTGAAAAGTAGAGTCCCCAGACGCACTCTCTACTTTCTTTCCTTCCTTGCCCCGAAGTTTGTCGACCTCCGATTTCACTTTTGCAGTGGCTATTCCCGCTTCTTTCAACAAGTCCCCAATTTGGGAATCCTCAAGCACACCTAAGATAAGCTGATCGACAGCTAAATGACTGTCACCTCGTGATTTTTGTGATGCTTGAGCACGCCTTATCACTTTAATAAGACTAGTACTCGGTGGAATTTCATCTGGAGGTGGAGATTGAGATGGGAGCTTTTTCAATGCATTGTTGAATACCCTTTGTGCTGCTTGGGAAGCACTTTCACCACCACTGTTGGAAATTGCCTGGCTAAAGATTCCATTAGGGTCCGTAATCAAAGCAACAGCAAGGTGCAGAGGAGTTATCTGCGCATGACCACCACTCATTGCTAGCTCATGAGCTGAAGCAAGAGCCTCGTTTGTCTTGTGGGTAAACTTTCCTGGATCCATTCTTGGTTTTTCCACGAACTAAAAGAACCTGTATAAAGAGATTCAATAAGATTCCACAATTTCAAAATCATTTAACTTTTCAGATACACAAATAAATTCTTTCATTGAAAACAACAGCAACAATAACAATTCCTAAAACACATAACACAATGAATCCAAAACGTTTTATCGGCTCATATTTAACCGCAAACAGAGCCTTAAGCCAGTACTTCGACAATGTAGATCCCATCTCCCAAAAACAGAGCATATGAAGTACTACAAGCAAAAAGAAAGCATAATGCAAAAGAGGAAACAACCAAAAACATCCAGCCCCAAAAACATATTCAATGGAGCTACCAAGAAAAAACAACGGAGATACCAAAAAGAGATAGAAAATGAACACCATAAACCCAAAATCCAATTACTCTGGAATCAAGCACATACGTAAAAAATTTTGAAGCAAACCCACAAACAGAAAATCAGAGACTATAAAAAAACCTACATAATACATAAAACAAAAGGTAAGAGAGAGAGAGAGAGAGAGAGAGCTTTAACTGACCTCTGCTCGGTAATAGGAAAAAACAAGATGAATTGTAGTTTTGTAGAAACAATTTCTGCACTCTCCTCCTCTTAAGCGTATATACAAGAGTTTGATATTTTAATTTTCTTCTTTGTTGGATTGGGTCGCGGAATAGAAATTTGAGCTCTAATGTGAATAAATAAGCTGCTGAACGATAAAGAAAACAGGGGAGGAGCAATATATGAAGTGACGAGAGAGACATCTGGAAGACGATGGATACGTGGCACTAGAAACTACTAGAACTTTTCACTCCGGTCCCGCTGTCGAACAACCTTGATTTTACTCGAATGCACTATGCACGCGCCTATTGGCACGTCGGAAAATATATATACAGCCATGATGCCTTTTTTTTTTTTTTTCTATAGAAAACAATGTGGCTAATGACAATATTTATACAAAAATTATTACTGGTATTATTTATTTATTTGTTAATTTAAAATAATATAGAGTGATATTATTAATTTTATTAATTATTAAAAACTGCAAAATATCATTAATATTGTGAATGCTATTAATTCTAGCTCCATTACTGTCTAAATTAAAAAAAAATCAAATTTTAAAAATAAAAATAAAATGAAAAGGCAAAATAGTTATAGATATCTTTTAAAATGAAAACATTTAAAAAATATTAATGATATTATTAATTTCAATATAATTTTATAGATATTTATTATATTATAATTTTAGTTATGAATTTGAAGTAATAATAATGATATTAATAATTTTAGTATTTATTAAAAATTAAAGAACTACTATGAATATTTTAATGATTTTATTTTAAACTAAAAAACAAAATCAAACTAATATTTCAGAATTACACCCCATAAGCGAATATGCTTCAAATTTTATATATATATATATATATATATATATATAACGGTCAGCTATATTTAGCATCATATACCAACTAATAACCAAAAAGTAATTAATCACAACTATTAAATTAAATAATAAAAAATAAATTAATATATAAAGATTTATATTTTTAAAAACTACTGAGTTTAATACTTTTGTATTTTCAGCCAAAATAGATGGACTAAATTATTAAAGAAATCATAAGTTAAGACCTCGCAATTAATTAGATTATAATTTAGAGATTAATTTAGTTAATAGTGAAAAAAAGTTTATTTTGTACCGAGAGACTGAAATGTTAATGAAAAGACGAAAATATAGACCGAATCATAAATTGAAAAGTTCATAGTTAATTTTTGAAAATAGAAGTTTTGATATATAAATTTGACTACAAATTAGATATGAACCGTAATTTTTTTTTTTTCCCTTAAATGATATATTCCAATCGTGAGACAAAATAAAAAAAAGTTTCATGAACAATATCACTTTTTGCTATAATAACAAGCACGGATGAAAATATTGGAAAATATAATTTCACGTTTTTCCTATATACACATATTAAAAAAGTAAAAATAATATTATTTTTAAATATATTAATTTATATACTTCGTAATAAATATCATATTTTAGAATAAATATTTTCATTTAAAAAAAATGCCGGACATCCATTTATAAGAATTCTTTTTACCTATATTATTTGCAAATTGTATCTTATATATTTATGATAACAATTTAATTATTTAAGGGAGTTGTATAGATCAATCGACGTGCCTGATTTAATCAATGAAGCATGGATTAAAATCCAAAGATTGAGATTTAGTAATGGTAAATAGACAAGGACATTCTATTGCATATGGAAACAAATGCCTCCATGAACTAATATTGAAAATGTCGTTACTGAAAAAAAGAATATATCAAACATTATAAACAATTATTATGGAAGGAGATATGAAAAATATATACCATATTCAAACCCAGGAAGTTTTCATTCCTCATCACTATCATAAACAACTGCCATTCGCCGGTGGGTTGAAGTCTTTCTTGGGGGGGATTCCTCATCTGATTCAATCCCTGTCCGCTTGCGACTGCCTCCAAACTCCTTGCTCTTTTGCTTTGGCTCCTGCAGAAATGATAAAAAAATGTAAAACTTTAAGCATTTAACATCATAGCAATCGAAGAAACTAAAATAGCAAAAGAAGAATAATATGTCAAGAACAGATTGGTCGCCAACCATTCTGACACTGATAAAGGAGGATATTTTTAGGAGCACTGGACATCAGGTTAATTTTCACCACCACAAAGGCGAAACCAAATTGCATGTATGTTGAGTGAATAATTAAATTGTTACAATGTGGAAATTCCAACTTGGAGGTTTCATGCTAAGAGCATTAATATTGATAAACAAGAGGTAATTTAATATTATAGTGTCCTATATGTGAGGGCGTAAGTAGGAAAGGTTTAAATAATTGGTATTTAAATTGTCAAATACTAAGGATGTCCTTGTGTAACCAATCAGATAGGTAGAACTTTTTCAACTGCAACATGCAACTTTTACATAGCATCGCATGCAAAAATGTCACTATGCGAGCTTTCATTTTCATATAGTATGACATGCAAAAGATACTGAAACAAATAAATAAGGTATATCCATACCTCAGCCTCCTCTTCCTCTGATGCTCCAACTTCTGCTTCTTCTTCATAACGTTCTTCTTCCTCTTCCTCATCTTCTTCATATTCCTCCTCTAGCTCCTCGACCCTTTTGCGAGGAGGAGACCTCTCATCTTCCTCCCCTTCACTTCCATATTCAGACTCTTCTCTCTCACTGTCAGAGAAATTCACAGGGCGCTTTGATGATTTAACACTGGGCAAAGATGATTTACGTACAATATCTTTGTGTCCCTGTTATCATTAGCACAAATATTAAAACGAGTAGATCTTCCATCAAACTAAATTTATACACTCACAACTGGTTACAATACCTTCTTAGCATTCATTATGCGCTTCTCTGCCCGAGCTTCCACTTCCAGATCTTCCTCGAAGCGACGGCGAGAACGACGAGAGTCAAAATAATCTGGTTCATCATCCTGATTGAAATGAATAAATAAATTAGATAGGATAAACAAAAAATTTTAATTAGATTTATGTGCAGAAAGAAGATTGATAGTTGTTCCAATATATACATATATAGAGCATCTTATGCTCAAAAGCATAGTAAGATGAGAAACATACAGGATACAGACACATACACAGATGATGAAGTGCAAACAGTAAGATTACTTAAATGAGATGTGAGGAACATAAATCACAAACAACTTGAAGATCGGAAGGGGAAAAAAACACAGAACAAAAGGAAGCAAAATAAGCACAGCATCTGGGAACTGCAAACCTCGTCAAGGGCACCCTCCAAGAATCCAGGTGAAAGCTGACGCCTTCGCTCTACAGTTTGTGTATACTTCCGGCTAACCTTCTCCCTCTTTCGATTAAGAAGTACATTTGCTCTAATTGTTTGACTTTCAGCCTATAAAACCATGAGGGCAACATAAATTGGAAATCTATAAACACAACATAGGAAATAGTTGCTACAACAACTTGAGCAATTTATTACCCTTTCTTTTTCCTCTTTTTCTCTCTCTGGATCAATGTCAGTGATGCAGTTCTTAACTTTATAAACCTTTCTATGCCGTGAGTCAACAAGAGCAGTCAGCAGCCTATGGGAATTTGATGACAATGATGATGGCATAAATCTCATCTTCCTTAATATTCTTCCTTGTGATTGAAGAAGTGACTGCAAGTAGAAACAAAGATTTGTACATCATTTACCCCAAAGTAAAAGTAAAGACTAGAGGCCCCAACGAGGAGAAACATGAAGGTTCAAACTTCAAAAGTGTCTAACATTCACAGCTGAAAATCTTACACAGGAATAGAACCCAAAGCCAACAACACTCGCTTAATCATTCCGAGTTTCATAAGTAAATAAAAAGTGTGTATTTCAAAGTGCAGATGTGTAAGCAATGCCACTTTATCCCTGACATCTAGCTCAGAGAAAAACCAGTTCGCTCGTTGATAATTGCAATTCCACAAAAGCATGCACTCCACAAGCAACCAGATAAACAGAGAAAAACAGCGAAAAAAAAGAAACTTACAAATTCCTTTGTTATAAAATAGGAAAAGAAATTAAAAAATCCCTACAATATATGTACGGGTAAACATCAAGAAAAGTATTTCCCAATCACAATGCAAACAAAAGTTCCACAGAATATAACCAATATCACTTATTTTAGCAGTATAGCCTCTTTTATATCTTTTTTTTCAAAAAAAAAAAAATCAGAAACCAAAAGTTTCACACAGGAGAAATTGACTCCTAGAAACTTTAACACTCAATAAGACTGGAGGAAATCAATGAAATAAAAAAATGGTAGATATTAATGAGGGAAATAAAAAGTTACGCATCTTAATAGGCTGTTACAGGTCATAGTGAACCTGGCAGTACAACAATTAGCAGCCACTGTATCACATCATAGAGAGGGAGGGAGAGAGACAGAAGATAGAAAGGGAACACTAAAAAAATGAAGATAACAGATACTTAACCACATTTAATATGTCAGGCAAGGAGCATCACCTTGTCATGTCTCAGAAAAAGATGTGTTTGATCATGCTGATCATCTTGCACAGATATATCAAGAACTTCATTCCCAATTAATAGCTGTAAACTGCCATCTGACCACCTAACAAAGCGTGCATTGCTTTCAATCTACATACCAAAAGGAAAGATTATAAAAAAAAAAAAATTCAGATCAAGTCAAGTACACTAAATATAGATAGAGCATTCTATATCATCACAAATCAGCTTCAAATAAAAACACAATAACAGCTAAGAAAAGAAACTCAAGATTGCATGCAGGTCACCATTCTAAAAGCAATGTAACAACAAATCCATAACTGATCTCCTAAAATAAATCTTAAAAGGCTTTTTACAGGAAATTTTTTACTGCAATTTTCAGTGAAATATAAAACCTAAAAATCTTCCCAACAGGAATATCAACTTGTATTAATTTCTTAACGGAATTGAAAATTAGAGGCCATATGTATTACATTTCTAACACTAGCAACCCTCCCAAAAGGAGACGAGACAGAGAAATGGAAAATTGAAAAAGTTCAAAAAAATAATTTGCTGATACACAATCTGTGTTTGGCTAATCCTCTGCTTTTCCAAAACTGTAGACATAGATAGGATGGAATTTATAGTCATTTTCTCACTAATGAACATCAGCTAAAATCAATTAACAATCCTCCAAATTATCTTCTCATCAACATCCATGAACAATATGAACATGGAACTAAACCCCCCCCCCAAACTTTTTTACTCAACCAACTAGGAAATTAACAGCAAGCTTCCTTTTGCCCAAATTTCAATATAAAGAAATTAGAAACTAACAAAAGTGGATCATGCAAAAACATAATGCTTACTTCCACTGTACTCAAACTTCACATTACAGCATACATATGCTGAAAGATTCTTTAATTGTAAACTGATCTGCAATACAGTAATGCATATTGAACACCTGGAGACTACATATCATAGCAAGGCAAGGCACTCAAAACCCATTCAAGACCTCAACTGTACCTGAAGATAAACACTAAATTTATCCCATAGTGAAGGAATTTTCAAATGGCTTCAGTTAAATTATTTTTTTTCCTCAATCATTTTTCTTAATTTTCTTAAATTCAGTGGACCTATGGAGGAAGCAAGAGCGGTAACTATAGAGGAAAAAATGAGAAAAACCCAAGACGACATGGAAAGAAGAGATTCAATTAAGAAAGATCTAGATATGCCAGGTCTTCTTAAAGAACTAACGATAGACTGATTAATCTATAATTAGATAGATGCCAGGATAAGGATCCATATAGAATATCAAATAACTGAACTGAATAGAAGAAATGGATCCATGCACCTGACCCCAATTAGCTTGGAATTAAAGCTTAGTTGTTGTAGTTACTGTTCCTCAGATTCAGTGCACGAAAAGGGAATCAGAAGTTATACATCTAATAAATCACAAAATCTATGGCCACAATTCAAACCTATTTCAGATAAATTTCAAAACCCTATAATCATGTGGCTGTAATTGAGAAACCTAAAGAGGAGACTCAATATCAAGTAGAGAATATATGGAAGATCTGTGCACCCTGCATCATAATCCATGTACCCTGCATTTTCTAACGCTTCTTGCCTTGCCTATATCAGAGGTACAAAGAAAAATGCTACTTAAGAACTCCTATAAGGTTTGGACTATTGCTAACAGAAAACTCAACACCAGTAAACAGATCTTCAGATGCATCAATAGCAGAAATTCGCAAAAAATACAGTCAATATTCCTTTCTTTTTGGTGGGGGTAAGGGCCAGATTATTGCATAGCATGAAATCATCATGTAAATTTCTTTTCCCTTTCTATCCACCACATTATTCAAACATGTAAAATTCAAGAAATATACTCACAGATCTAGTGCCATCGGGTTTTCTAACAGTCCTCCACCTTACAATATTGTTTTCCAAGCGTATACGTTTTCGAGTTCCAGATTCATCAGTCACAAACGTTTTTTCTTCCACATACGTCTTAGGATCAAACTCGTCATGGTCAATGCCCATTATATTGGAAACCTTGATCATATTCATCTGCAAAAAGAATTAAAATTTCACCTAACCTGAAAACATATATAGGTTTGTACATAGCTCAACTATCACAAAAACTCAAAGCACCTAAGAAAAAGAAAACCATCAAGCAAATTCACAAAGACCACATAGATTTTCCCAATAAAATATTTCCTTTGATAATTGTTCTGTTAACAATACAGAATGATTAAGTTACAACTAATAAAAAATTTAGTAATCTGCAAAGAACAAGACACAGAGCGATTTAATATTAAAAAATTCGGCAAAGAGCATGATATACAGCCATTCAATATTAAAAAAAAATAGAGTTTTCTTATAAATCACAAGAAATATTTTTATGGTTAGCAACATAATTCATAAAAACAATTTTATTTACCACTAATTATAACTTTTTATCAATTTCTGTATTAATTTTAATAAGTTAACACTCCTAAGTTGAGAAAAATAAGAATTTCATTACTTAGATTAACATATATTTTTTAATCATTTTAAAAAATTGTCATGATAAAGTTGCTAAAAATTTTAGCTAAATTTTCAGATGACTGGTTTATTTAAATTTATCATAGATTTACTTGGCAATTTCTTGAAACTCTCTCTATGCTGCAGCCCACTCCGTGTGTGTGTGTGTGTGTGTGTGTGTGTGTGTGTGTGTGTGTGTAATTATTGATGACAAATAATGACTTCCCATTGGAACAGGAAATGCAAATTCTGATTCTAATAATGGAACTATAATGTTCCACATGCTTAGGAAAGAAAACTCATGTGCAACTGTACAGTTATAACTTTGTAAAACAAAAGATAAGTGCAAATGAAAATCAGAAATAACTTCTTTCAACTTATTTCCAACGGAACTAAGCATATCACTTTAAAATTATCTTAGCTTCAACCTATCAATCAAGTCATGCAATAAATTCAGATAATATTTACCAGCAGATAGCAGAAAGAATAACTTACCTTAGTTGGATCAGCCGGAGGATGTTTAAATGGAATCTCTAGCTCTAATGGGGGGCCAACTGGCTTCTCTTTAACTTTAACCTCAATGTTGTCCTCTTCTGACTCGTATCGAGCATCTTCATCAATCAGCATATCATCTGGTCTTAAATCCTTTTCATAGCTCCCTTCCTCATCCATTGGAGATCTCTAATGAATGAAGATGTTATGCATCATTCTCAGAGACTTGAACATGCTTAACAGTTACAGAAGACACAGAAATAATGAATGAATTACTTTTGGCATTCAATACTCACATGTGAATCTTGTCCAATTTCACTCCTCACAGCATACCCTGGCTCTTCCTCGTCATCAGAGTCACCAAACACATCACGAATCTCAGCAGCTGACTGTGAAATGTGATTGTGATCCTTCTCTCCATCAGGTGATTTACTGTTATGATTGCAATTTTCCATTACAGGCGATAAGGTCAACTTAAGAAGTGGAAAAAAAATGGGACATACAGCTAACATCTAGGACTACTTTTTTCAAATGTTTCCATATGAAATATTTAGCAATGCCACAAAGAAAGAAAAGGAAATAACCTTAGGCTTCTGGCCTGATCAACCTCCTCGTCCTCATGATCAGAATAATGCTGTTCCTCAGATCTGTCTGACCCACTTTCAATTATGTCGCGTCTCCGGCTTGCTACCACTCTATGACCATATTCTTCTTTCTCATCGCTATCAGCATCTTTTGCTTCACTTACTTCCCTCTCATCACCAACATCTACTTCTTCAGAACTTGGTTCTCTTTCACCCTCACTTTCCCCTGGATCAGGTTCTACCTCACGCATTTCACCTTCACTCTCTGCTTCTACATCTTCATGCCCTTCTACTTCATCTTCACCTTCAACTTCGCCTTCGCCTTCATTCCTAAGCCCTCCTTCAGCTTCATCCTAGCAAAAGCAGTTTATCAATGATTTAATCACTTTATTCGCTCTCTCTTCCCTCCTCTTCTACTCTCTTAAAATAAAATATTTATTGAAAAAAAAATGAACTGCATGTATACAAGAGATAAGGATGAAGATGATTACAGAGGCGTAATTAGGCTGGGGATTCGATTCGTGCTCGGAATCTATCTCCTCTTCCTCCTCAGACTGATCGCCGAACAGATTCTGCATCATCTGGTGCCTCTTCTCCTCCCCCATCTCTATCTATACCTCTATCTGTCTCTTCCTCTGACCGGTAGAAGTATTGCGAGAACTTTTGAGACTCCTTTCTTCGACGGTGATTTCCCGACGGGAGGGTTATGGTCTAAATCGGATCTACTGCCACGGCTGCTTTTATTTTGCTTTCGGTGCTTTGCGCCCAAACGGTGCCTCTTGTCGAGGGTGGCTGGGTCCCGTATATGTGGGTCCCGTGTTTTTTAATTCTTTGGCAAAACTAGTTTTTTTCCAAAGATATTAATGGCATCTTATTATCTTATTATGGTTCAAAGGCATTCTTACAACACTGTAATTAAAGCCCATTAAAGACCGGCCCAAAGAAAATTGAAATAACAAGTTTTTGAGGCCAGCCCAACACTGTAATGATATTTTAGTTTTGATTGATAGTGCAAAAGTCTAAGAAATTTTCGATTTTATGAACTTTTTGTTCATTATATTTTACATTTTTTAAGTGTATTGGCTTCGTGAATTACTTTTAATTTTTTACTTATAATTTATTTTTTTAACTTAGTATTTGATTTAAAAATAAATAAATAAATATTTGGTAAAAAATAAAATTACCTAAAAATATATTTTTTGGCAATTTAAATGTTTAGTTAACAAGTAATTAAAAATAACTTGATATGTTAAAATAATTAAAAGGGACGTGTATTTTTTTCATTATTATATTTAAGCAATTAAACTTAATTAAAATATTTTTTGACTTATAAGTATTAGTAATATTGATATTTATATATTTTCCATTTTAACATATTATATAAATATATAATAACATTTAATAAGTGTTTGTTATTTTTCAAATAATTATAGATAAAATGATAACGTAAAAACAATAATTCAAAAAAAAATTCTATTAGTTGTTATTTTTATAAGATTTGTATAATTTAAATATAATATAAATAGAAAGCAACTAACAACTGCAAAATGCATTTGATGGAATCAATAGCTAAAATAGCATTTCTTTCAGTTAAGTCATATAACTGATATTTGATTTGTACCTAATTTATAGGTCAAAGGTGTCTGATTATTAATACTGTAATCAATATCTAATAGTTGAATCAATTGGTGATTCTATCATTTGTATTTTAGAGCTTTTTCTTATTAATTATTAGTTTATTTGAAAAAAATATATTAAATAATATTTATTTATTTAAATGATCATAATAGCGTAATCCATAGTGTGGATGTTGAAAAAATTTCTTTGCAATTTTTTTTGTATTCAACTGAAAATTATATAAAATATTTACAAAGCTGAAAAAGTATAATCATGGTTAAAATATAAAATAATAAAATAAGACGATTTAATTTTTTTTTTAAAGCATGAATATTAAATAAAACTACTTATATGGTTACGTGTGTATAGTAAAAAATAAAACCTCAAATTACCATTTTTATTATACTTTCATTAATTCCAATTTATTTATGTTAATACATTGAAGGTTTTTATATGTCAAGATAATACTATAGACTATATAATAAGAGTAGTATTTCGCTTGACTCACCAGGCTGGTAAAAACAACTGTGGTCAATAAAATTCGAACTCGAAATCTTTCACTTTTCATATAAATGAGAATACTAACCAGACTACCACTTGATTGATAATATATAAATTTATTTACCTAATTAGAAATTTGTGAAAACTTAATATTAATAGATATTTCTATGTGTGTTTGTTCTAATAATTTCTAAGCATTTATACAACAGTTATTATTGTTTAAATTAAAATCGATTACTTCTTAGCCTTACTCTTGTTACTTAACCTAGGTTAGTTATCGGTAAACAAGACAATCTCGAGTCTCGTACTTTTAAAGAGCCTAACTCGAGCTCATTAAAACTCGGTTCTGGACTCGTTGATAGCTTCATTGCTAGTTAAAAAGATGACAACTCTACTCTTTTTTTTTTTTGAAGGAATAATCATCATTTATTCCTGATGGGAGAAATAATTAAACAAACATCCAAGGATATTATCTCAAACAAAATGTCGAGCTAAACAAATGGAAACTCTTGCAAGGAGATGAGCCCCAACATTCGATAGACACCCAATCCATTTGACTCTAATATTAAGTCTATAAGCGATAATAGATTTACAGTTTGAAACAATTAAACCAAATTCAGAAATGTCTAAACTAGAAGAACAAACAACATAAATTAAAACTTGACAACAAGAAAAAATGCAGTCAACTGAAGGAAAATTGTCTTGAGCAAAAATCAAGCACTATCTAAGAGCAAGTACTTCCGCAACAGTAGGGTCGAAACCACCCTCTTGAAAGCCAAACATCTCACGTTGAAAGTTACCATCCAAGTCTTCAAAGACCACCCCGTGGCTAGTAAAATCACAAGATGAGAATACAACTGCATCAATAAAATAAAGCCAGCAAAAAGATTCAACATTTGGGCTTGAGACGCTGATACTATGGTGATTAGTAGCTAATATTATTGTGGACAACTGAATAGACTAATGACGAGGCATGCGTTGCAGAATTAAAATCAAAAAGTTATTGCACTGCAGCTTTATGAATTTAATGCAAAGTGATCATATTATTGTCCCATAAAGCTCACTGCAGAAGTGCCATAATTTTCATGCACACACAACCATGGATGTCATCTTGTCATTATTGAGAGAGCCACAAATCTCCAGAAAAAAAATTTAAAAAAAAAAAATTCATTTGGGTTATAAATAAACAATCGCTCACATCCCCATACACCAATAGCTTGAGGAGAATGAACCAGTAAATGATTAACTCCCTCCACAATATCACAAAACAAGCACTTAGGATCCATATCGACTCATTTTCTTCTTAGGTTATCATTTGTAGGAATGACATTACACAGAGCTTTCCACATGAAATCATGAATTTTAGCAGGAACGTTCAACTTTCAAACTTTGCCTCATATCACACTATTAAGATTGTTTGATCTCCTGCCTAACAAGCTAATCTTAATATGGTAACCGGATTTCACTGTATAACTACCGCTCTTCTCGAAATGCCAAAGCCAATAATCTTTTTATTATGAAAGCTAAGAGGAATATACAAGATAACCCGAACATCATTCACGGAGAATAAATGCATCAGTTTCTCAACAGTCCAACATCTCCTATCCTCCATAAATAAATCACAAATCTTCATAAAATCATAGATAAATGGACTCCCATCTTCAACCATGAAAGAATTATTTTTCGGAATACAAGGATCCTTAGTCACAAAAATATCCTTACCATCCTCAACTCATCACCGAACTCCATGCCTTAACACCTCTTAAGAAGACAAAATATTCTACCAACTAAAGTTATAATTATTGCTTAAATCTTCTGAATAAAAATCTTCATAGGGAAATATTTAACTTTGAAAATTCTATAAACTAGAGTATTGCTCTCACTTAATAACCTCCACCCCTGTTTCTCGAGCATAGCAATGTTGAAACAATTAAGCTCCCTAAATCCCATCCCTCCCTCCTTTTTACCTTAACTCATTTTATTTCACGAAAGTCAGTTCATACCCTTACCCCCTCTCTTTTACCATTCCACCAGGATTTATCCATCATAACCTGTATCTCCCTGTAAATAGTAATAGGGACCAAAAAAACACTCATCTAGTACGATGAAATAGCCTAAACCATAGATTTAATTAGGACCTCTTGTCTTGCCCTAGACAAGAACCTATTGCCTCAACTATTCATTCTTAACTTATTTTTAAAAATTATTTTTGAATATTTCCATAGAATATAATTTTAATTATTATTATTAAATTATGATAAAAATATCAATACCTTACACAGTAAACTATAAATTTCTTTGTATAGTTAATCTTATATATATAATCATATTATATATATAATCATTTTACAAAGAGAAGTGAAACATAAAAAGAAAAAAAAAAATCATTTTAGTATCCAAAATAAACAAATGGAAGAAATATAATGTCGCATATAAAGAAAAAGATATAAGTTATTGTAAGTTGTAAGTTTCAACACAAATCATATGCGAATCAACATCAACAGCGAAGTCCATCATAATCTCCATCAACCCAAATGGCAAATTCTAATATTGCAATGTGGGTTCCACCAGCTATTTTGCCACGTGGATGATTTTAATTGCATGACCACCTAATTCTCTGTCCACGGTTAACCACTCCACATGCCCTCTCTTTTTAATTTTTTTATAAATTTAATTTTTTATAAATTTTTTATAATTTTCATCTCAACTTTGTACTCAACCCTCCCTCAAATATACACTTCTCCTCCGTTATTAGCTTCGGATCCAAACCTATCCCCAGCTCAGTTACCCAAATCCTAGCCTCGGAACCGAACCTCAGTTTTGGTCCTCTGTTCGTTGAAAATTTCGCACACTATTTCGATCGCTTTATCTCTCTTTCTGTCCCTCTCTCTCTGGATGGGTGTGAGCTTAGAGACGGCTCATTTCTATTTCTCTTTCTCTTTCTGCATCTCTCGATTCAAACCCTAAATCATTGAACAAATTAACAGTGTCGGAAGATCGGTTTCGAGCTCGAGCGGAGGCTTCAGGGCAAAACTGTGAGTGCCTTTTCTCTTTTTGGAAACCCTAACATTTTTTTTTCGCTATAGAAGCTAATTGTGTTGAAGGCCGAATCTGTGCCAGGGCCTTGGTGCTTTAGGTGCGGGCAGCAGTTTTTTAGCTTGTCCTGTGCTTTTACAATTGTATTCCCGATTAAAGAAAGTTCTGTTTAGGATTTGAATTTTAGTGCTTTGCTCTCGATCTTATGCGAATTTGTCTGTAAATGTGAGATTCTGGCCTGATTTTGAGGTTTAGGCTTTGTTCAGTTGCTGAGGATAGACAGGGAATGGAAAGGAAATGGAATTTTTTGCGTTGTCTGCTGTCGTTTTGTTTTGTCATTTTTTCCCCCAATTTGTTATGAAGTTGAGAAGTTCTAGTTTACAAATGGCTCTTTCTCTATTTGCCTCGAAACTTGTTTCTAGATATAGATTTATAGTGTTCAAGTTTTGTTTTGCATTGTTATTTTTTTCATTTATTTTTCCCATTTCCTATGTAACAAATGATGAACAAAATGGGTTTTATGTGAGATTTTAACTGGTTAATGTCTTTTGGTATGTTATGCTGGCAATGGTAGCATTTGTTGGTCTTAAATTTCCTGCTACTGTGAGAAGAGTTTATCATTTACTCTTGGCTAGTGATTTTATACTTCTCTGCCCTGAGTTGGCTTGAATTACACATTGCTATTATCTTATCTGGTGCTCTGAAAATGGTATTAGCTCTGAAAATGTTCCTGTAATGTTAGTTTTGCCTTCAATCTTTTTTTTTGCTGTAATTGTACTTATATGGTAGATAAATGGCTTGTGAAAAAAGCATCAAGCCTCAGAGTTAGACTTTATCAAGCATGTCATGGATGTGACAGATGTTTTTATTAATTAGCTTATAAGTGAAGGAAAAATTTATTGAGAATGGAAAATGATAAACCAAATAAGAGCCATTGTTGATACTCCTGCGCATGAGGACTTTGAACTTGTAATGTGAAAACAAATGATGCACTAAATGTAGATGAAAAATTCGCTTTTCAAGCATTCTTTTGGAGTTTTGGGCAATTGTACAACATGGTGGGTTTAAATATGGGAGTGAAGGTACTTAATAACCATTGTTTATTTTCCATCTTTGTTTGAGTCAGAAAAGTAAGCTGGCATTTGGATAGACATTGTGACAGGATCTTAATACTGACCTGATAGAATATCAGGTGCATAAATTTTGAACTGCTTAGATGATTGATTGATTGTATAATCTTATTCAACAATGTGTCTTCGATTTCTTTGCTATCAAATTGAAGTTGGAGGCTTTTATCAATATCTTATAAGCTCTATTGGTGTTTTAGATTTTGCATGAATCCGTTATTCTTATGTGTGTTCCTGTTATTTTTTTTGGTGGGAATTTGTGAATATCGAAACAGTAATATGCGAGAGAAGGGATGCAGTATTAGTTATCTATCTTTTTTCTTTTCTTTTTTTGGATAGATTTGCTTGGGCATTCAGATTTCCATGGTGTTAACTTTGAATTTCAATTTGGGTTAGTTTGCTATGAATGCCTATTCCTACAATTCAAAACTAAGAGGCATTTGTGAATACCCTTAATATTTGATGTTTGGTTTTTCCTACATATCTATTTAATTTATTGGTTAGTGCTTATGGCTCTTCTTATCCAAGGAGCGCATTCATGCACTTTTAGGTGGCTAAGAGAGATGCTGTTTCGTTTTCATTTTTACTTTGTATTTGCTTATGTTACCATCATATGCTATATGGATGTGGAGGAGTATTGCCAAAAATCTTTTGGTTTTAAGGGTAGTAAGAAATCTTTTGACATTTCATGTTGTCTCCTTGAGATGTTTAACTTGAAGAGGTAAATAAGTTATTCTTTATGACAAATTTTTGTGGACTTATTTTCCACTATTTTTATACTTTGGAGAACATCCTTCGTAGGTACTATAGTAGATATCTCAGGTTGACAAGTATTGGAATTGAAAGTGCTTTTCTATACTTGTCTAGATGATAAAAGAGGAATTATTTGAATCATGAATAACTTTAACTTGGTCAGTTGACTTGCCAATCCTTGGCCCGTGGCTTACTCAGTCAAGTTTTTCTTCTTTCCTTTATGGGATTGGGGTTGGGAGTTTTGGTTACCACGGGGATTATATTAAGGGTGTGGTACTTTTCTGTAGGTTCGTGCTGTGATTTTTTGTTGGATAGAAGCTAATTGGTGTGAAATATCAGCTGGACTAGCATAATGCTGTTGTGGATGTGTCAAATTTAATGTGTTTGTTAAGAATACTCTAATATAGGAATACTTCCGACGCGGCACTCTAATTTAGTCTTGTTCAATAGTTCATATTTGTTGCTTCCTAGCTTGTTTACTTTGAAAGATGCATAATGGAAAGGTGGGTGATACTAACGTTCTGTTTGGTTGGAGAGAAAGGAATTTGAAACGAATGAAATATTGAAATGAGATATAATGTAAGAAGGGATTGAAAAAGAAAAACACTCCTGTCTTGTTTGGTATTTCTTTCATTTCTCACATTGATAGGAAAAAAAATCAATCAAGATATGTTAAAATAAACAGTTTATGGGAAAACTAGTAAAGTTACTCGTTTAAGAACTTATTGTGAAGTTGATAGAAAAAGATTCTTGTGGGCCCAATACTAGCATGGAAATGTGTTTCTTTTCTTAATTGATTTGCTCTCTGACCAAACAGTGGAAAATGTCTTTTTTCTCAACCTCTTACCTCTTCATTTTTTCCTTATTCCCTCCTTTCCTTTGAACCTAACAGTCTTAGGGAGGATTGCATAGAAAATTCATCACTTTCATTATTTTCTTATTCATTATATGCAACAAATTGTGACAAACCTTAAAAAAATATTGAATGTAAATCTAAATACCATGTGCTGTAGCCAGATGGAAGGGGGCATTGAAGTCTATGCTTAGTGTGAATTAGAGTTTGAGGGGCCTTTTGTGGGCTTGTGAATTAATTAATGATTCAACATCCATCAAAATTTTGTGCAATTTAAGTTTTCAAGGTTGGGATTTTGAAACTTATCTTCTCTGGGATCTCTTATTTTCTTGAACATAATGGAGCTTACTAATTTAAGCTGGCTACGTCCTTTTCTTCTTGGTTGACCATTGAGTTGGGAGGCCGTCGTGGTTTGTGATAAAGGGAATATTTGAAGTCATACCCTGTTTGGGAAACAGCAAAATGACTGAAAATTTTGTATTAGAGTTGGGATTGGATTACAGGTGTATCTGCAGTTCATTCTCAATTTTACTGCTGTATCATTTGGTTAGTTTGCCATGATAGGGACACATGGGCTACGACCAAGAATTTTATAATCTAAATTCTGCATTCAATTTCAGGAACTACTGAGGATCTTAGTAGAGGTGAATTTTGGCTTTCATGATATAGGCGTCTGCAGTCTATTTTGAATTTGATTGCTTTTTTCAGTTTATTATTTTTCTATGGTTACTGGATATGTATAGGTGGGATGTTTAATGGTTTTTAATGTAAAAAACTATTGAATTTCAGAAACAATTGAGGACCTTGATTGAAGTGGATTTCTGTTTTTGGGGATGGCAAATTGAATCATTCATCCATTCTCAAGCTTAGGGCCTGTTCGGCCACACTAGCTATTTTAGTAGTTGTCGTCTTGTTAACAGTTTTAAATAGTTGCTAGTTGTTTTAGTAGTTGTTAGCTAGTATATATTAGCGAGTATATGTAAGCGGTTATCTGTTAACTGTTTAAATAGTGGTTGAAAGCAAAAGTGTTCGATAAAATAAATGTTTAATCGACAATAAATTTAAAATGAGAAAAAAAGAAATTAGAATATTCACCTAGAATTTTCAATTAAATTCATTATAAAAAAAAGATGATTTCACCAAACCTAAATTTTCAAAATTTAAGGGAGTAAAAATTGAAAAGTTCACTATTTTATAAATAAAATTGAAAATTTTTAATATTTTAGGGGATCAACGTTTTTAATTTTTAATATTTGTTTGAGTTTAAATACAAACATATAAATAAGCTTTTTTTTTTTTTTCCCTTTATCAATTAAAAACAAGCCACACATAAAGATAATAGAACACCTATTGTGATAATAGAAAGATTTTATATTAATTAAGGATAATGATAAGATTGTAAAAAAAAAAATTTCGATAAAGAGAGTGAAACGCTAAATGTTAGGTTGGATAATTTAGTGAAATAGTGTTCTGACTAATTCAAAACATTAAAAGCTACTCTAAATGTTATTGCTGAACATGCCTTTAGTTGGTGGTGTTCTGTAAGTGTAACGATCTGATTTAGATTTTGTAGATTTTGAGAATTGGAGGATATGTCCAAATCATATGATGGAATGTCGAATGGATGATATATAGGTGCTATTTCTGTATTCATTATGGTATTTTGCTGTTGTAGTACTTGTGAATTTCACATTGGTATTTTAGAAAAATGTACAGGTCTATATCCATTTCATATCATAGAGAAGCGAATTATGTGCTTTTTTGCCAAACAAGACTTCTTTTTGGTGCTTATTATTTACACCTTAACTTCCCTCTCTTGTTGTTTCCTTAATTGAGTCAGTTAAATGAAGGGCATCTTGATCTTCTATATTTTCTTGGTAAAATTGAAGTTCTTTTCTCGGACTAACCGTTTCTGTTAGCACACAATACAGCTTTCTTTTTACATGTATGAGCTTATTTACTTTGTGTTTTTCCACAAATCTCTTTTAATTCAATGCTTATGCTCTTGATCTCATTGTACACAGAATGAGGTTTTGAGTGAGATGACTTGGCAGTTGGAATAACACCAAATGAGCATAAAGGTCTGAAGGTGCTTGTAATATAAAAGGTTTCGTGCAATTATATTCTCTCCAATTAAATCTTAAGTTATAAAGACTGGATTTTTTTGGTGTTCCATTTAGGTTTCTATTTCCTTGTCACAAAATTTTATCTGCCAAATTTTCGCAGCGAGTTATCTATGCCTGGCAACGAAGTTGGAGATAGGATCCACAATTTCTTTGGCCAGGAGAACTTGTCTCAAGGCCAGCAGCATTCAGAGGTTGTTGACGGGACCTGGCCAGGTTTGGGTAACAGTCCATGGGCTGGTAGTCAGAGACAGATCGGCACATCTTTTATTTCTAATTTGAAAAATCAGTCTGTACAGCAATCAGGTATGAGTTAAACACTTTAAATTAGTTGGTTTTATTGATTAGTATCATTTTATGTCCACTCTAGGGATGGGGTTATTTATGATTTGAAGGCTTATACTTTTATATTTTGACATTAGCTGATTCTGAAAGAGGACATGGAGGACGGTCATCAAGTGTGCGGCATGATATAAATTTTTCTCAATCAATTCTGAGGCCTGAGTTTGCTAGAAGTCAATCTCAAAATCAACAACCAACTTTGAATGGCTATTTGCATGGGAATCAGGTGTTCCAAACTAGGCAGAATGATGCAAACTTTTTGGGAGTGGATACAGAATCTGATCGACGTAATTTAACACCAAGAGGCTTTTCAATTCTTGATGAACAATTAGGAAGTGGCCCCGAACTTCACAAGAAAAATTCAGTAAGGATGGATTTTAATGAATCTCCTGTTAATTACGATTTTTTGGGAGGTCAACAGCAAATGAGTAGTCCACACCCTGGCATGTTGCAATCTTTGCCAAGGCAGCAGTCGGGGATGAGAGATATGCAGCTACTGCAGCAACAGGTAATGCTTAAGCAGATGCAAGAAATTCAAAGGCAACAACAACATCAAAAGCACCAATTGCAGCAACAAGAAGTAAGGCAGCTGAATTCTGTAAATCAGGTTTCCCCTTTTGCGAAACAGGCACCTGGAAGCCATCCACAGGCTCTGGTCAATGGCATTCCCATTCAGGATTCATCTAATTATTTGTGGCAGTCTGAGCTTATGGCAGCTAATGCAAACTGGCAACATCGTGGTGTCTCTCCAGCTATGCAAGGATCCTCTAGCGGGCTAATGTTTTCCACTGATCATGGCCAGGCACCACGATTGATGGGAATGATTCCTCAGCAGGTTGATCAATCTCTTTATGGTGTTCCCATATCTGGAACAAAGGTTACTCCACGCCAATATTCTCCTGTCCGATTGGACAAATCTACGATACAGCAGATGTCCGGAGGCAGTACTTCCTTTTCAGGTAATCAGTATACTGGGTTTATAGACCAGGCTTGCATACAAGATGGTGTTTTGGCTTCTAGACACGGATATCAAGGAAAACATATGTCTGCTGATGGTCAAGGCTTAAATGGTGGATTCAATTTGGAGAGCTTGCAGCAGGTAGATCCCCAGCAAAGCAATGGGTCTGGGCAGGATTTTAATGTGAGGCAAGATCTGGCAGGTCCACAAACATCACAGGAGAAGACAGTGATGCAGGTCACCCCTTCACAGAATGTGGCTACCCTAGATCCAACAGAGGAAAAGATCTTGTTTGGTTCAGATGATAATTTATGGGAAGCTTTTGGCAGGGGGACTAACATAGGTTCAGGAGGATTTAATATGTTAGATGGCGCTGATTTTTTAGGTGCATTTCCTTCAGTGCACAGTGGGAGCTGGAGTGCTCTGATGCAGTCTGCTGTAGCTGAAGCATCAAGTGCTGATACGGGGATGCAAGAAGAGTGGAGTGGTCTGACTTTCCGGAGTAATGAATCTCCAGCTGGGAATCAACAGACCCCAACTGTTGGTGATAGTAGAAATCAGCAATCCACTTGGGTTGATAACAGATTGCAGTCTGCTTCTATACCAAATGCTAGACCCTATAAGTCTGATGGCACCAATTCAAGTATCAGCTATAATAATATTCCAGGGATTAAGCGATCTGGAGTCAGTACAGCACACGATCAGAGTGAAAGATCATATGCTGGTTCGTCTCAGAAGTTTTTTCAACCTTTTTCAGGAGAAGGGACCAAACGACTGGATCAGAATTCTCTGCAAAAGCCAGTTTCTGAAGTTGGTCATAGTTATGAAAAGGGTGCTCATTCCACAGATGCAGAAACAAATGCAAAGAGCTTTTCAGGTCCTTGGACAAATCAACAGAGCATATCCTCACATAATACTGGTGGCCAACCAGGCAATAGACCAAATGGTTGGAAGTTTGTTGACTCTTTGTCTTCTAGAGCAGGAACCGCTATGAAGAACCAGGGGAATGATAACATGTTGCAGGCTTCTCAGAGTATTGAGAATAAGAGTCCCATGTTTGAGGCAATGGGTTTTGGTGTTGGTTCATGGAAGTCTGATTCAGTTTCTAATTCAATTGTTGAACTGGAGCAGGGAAAAAAATCCACCACAGGTAGCCCACACATTAGTAGAGAAGATACCAACCTGAATAACATTGCTACGTTACCTGATATGAGCACTGCCAGGGTTAACCAGGAAAGTGACCTACAGCTTCCCAATGGCAGTAATATTGATATTTGGAAACATGTTGATTCTTCAATTAACCTTAAAAGATGTGAGTTTCCGGGAAAATACCAACCTCATATGGACAAGAAACATCAAGACTTTGAGATGTCGGGAAATAATAGTTTGGGCAGTGGGGTAGTTGAAGCTCATGACCATCAAGACACAAAAGAAAGCAAAATTGACAGCTTTTGCAATGCATCCCACAATAATTCCACCAGTGGTGTTAGAGATGGTGCTTGGCTAGATGCAAATGATTCACTTACTTTGTCTGGGGGAAAACTAAAGTCATCTAGTCATACTGGTCGAAAGCCTTCAGGAATTCGTAAATTTCAGTATCATCCTATGGGAGATCTGGATGCTAATGTTGAACCTGCATATGGTTCAAAACATGCTGTACATTCACAGTCCTCGCCGGTGCAGGTTTCTCAAGGGTTAAAAGGTTATGATCATGGGGGTAGCAGTCAATTAAAATTTCCTACTCAGCTAGCTAGAAATTCCATGGAAATTGAGAAGGTAATTGATGGCTTTGCTTTTATGGGGCAAGGCTATTTTATTAGCATTTTCCAGAAAGTTTTAGAATCATACTAAGCTCCCTCAGCTTTCCCCCTTCTCCATTTTCTGGTTTTAAACAAAACAAGAAGAAAGTCTTCGAAAGTTTTGCTGATAGTTTCTCCTTTTACCCCTGTTTACAGGCTCGTTTCCCCAGTTTTCAAGGGGAAGCAAAAGGCTTTGAGGAGATTACGTCAAGAAACATGCTTCCAGTTTCTGCACCTAGTACTTCTGCTTCCTTTGACAGAGTTGTTAACAATTATGCAACAAGCAAGGCGACACCATCGAGGTAGTTGATGGTTTTTTCCCCCCTGCCTCTGACATTAGGCTTTTCATATATTGGATGTATTGATTCTATTGCTTTGTTATTTTTTATCTTGAAACTGTTGTTTAAAATGATAGGACAACCTCATCCTGTATTTTTCTTGGTTCCTGTTAGCAAGATTTTCTTTCTCATCCTAATTACTTTTTCTGTTGGCACTTTTATGGGACACTTTCTATGATCAAATGCTTTGCAGTCAAAATATGCTTGAGCTTCTTCATAAGGTGGACCAATCAAGAGAGCATGGAAATACAACGCACTTCAGCTCTTCTGACTGCAATCAGTCCTCTGAGATGCACGATGCCAAATATTCTGATGGACCTGTTCACCTTCAACAAAGTCAGTCTTCTGCTTCTCAAGGTTTTGGCTTACAACTTGGTCCTCCATCTCAACTCTTGCCCAGTCAAGACCATGCCCTTTCATCTCAGAGCCCTTCACACACAAATAACTCTCTCAGTTCAACTCATGCTACTTCTGAAGTAGGGGAGAAGAGTCATAGATGGTTGGCTTCCACATCCTCTGTTCAAGGACTGCCTCCTTCCCGTGAAACATCTCAAGGAGAATTTAGGAAGAGTAATTCTGGTATATCAGGAAAAACTGACAAGAATGTTCAGGGAAGTTTTTCTGCTGCCTTGAACCCTGGTTTTCCTTATCCAAGAAGTGATTTTCAAAATCAGCACATGCATGATATGGGTGGACAGGTGACAACTGGTCAATCTGTTAATGCACATTTTGATAGGTTTGCGCATCAGTCAAAACAGTTGGAGTTTGAGAGAGCTCAAGGTAGCCAGTCGATACCAGCGCCAGGCATGTCTAGAAGTGGTTCCCATAATGACATACATTCCTCTGTTGAGATGCTCCAGCTGAGTAATAATAATCAAAATAGCGCAAAAGATTCTTTGCAGCAGTTCCCTGTTTTGGAAGCTACGTCATCTCCTCTGCCTTCTACTATATCTGGCCCATCACAGGAGGATGCTTCTGCAAAAACATCACCTACTGTATGGACCAATGTTTCAACGCAGCAACGTTCAATTGGTGTGCAGCCTTTTAAGGCTTCCTCAAATATGTTTAAGTCCAATCTTCAATCAAATACTGATTTAGAAACAAATTCGTCTGGGCCACAGAAGCAAGAGGGCCAACAAATGGTAGGGAATGGTCCATCTGAATCTGGTGCATGTTCTATGAATGCACATGATTTTGCTGGGAAGGAACAACCAGCAAAAGGAGACCCATGCCTAAAGGTTTCACCTGAAAGTGACCTTGCAAAGGAGATGTCTGTCTCACAAGGGAAAGAATCTGTGGCGAATTGTCTTACGAGTACTTCTGTTGGTAACCCCACTAGCACCCAAAGGGAGATTGAAGCATTTGGCCGATCTTTGAGGCCCAATAATACTTTGCATCAAAATTACTCATTAATGCACCAAACGCAGGACATGCAAAATGCAGATGTTGATCCGAGTAATAGGAGTTTGAAGAGATTTAAAGGTTCTGATAATGCTATGGATTCTCAGCAGGTAAGCCCCCAAGGAGGACAGCAGCACAATGTTCACAATAATATGATCAGAGAAATGTCACAAAATTGTGCTTCAATTCCCCCTGAAGATACTAAGATGCTAAGCTTTTCAGAAAAATTAACAGATGTTCAGAATACAAATACACCTCAGGATATGCTTGCATTTGGTCAAAATGATCCTCAGAATTTTGCTACTGGTGGCACAGCTTCTGTGAGAGCTGAGCATTCTCAGATAAGTCCCCAGATGGCCCCATCCTGGTTTGATCAGTATGGATCCTTTAAAAATGGGCAGATATTACCTTTGCATGATGCATGGAGAAGTGCCACTATGAACACTATGGAACTTCCTTTTGCTGTTGGAAGGCCTACCAATAATTTGCATGTTCATGGTCCTGTGGAACAAAAAAATGCAATTGCTGCTGGTGCTAGCCAGCAGGGTCTACTGCAAAAAGGTTCAAGCCCCTCTCTAGCAAGTGAGAATCTCTCTTCCCCTCAGTTGATGCGTCACGATGTTGCTGATGTAACCTTGGCTGCACTGAGACCAAAGAAGCGTAAGACAACTACACCAGAACTTGTACCGTGGCATAAGCAAGTGCTGCATGGCCTTCAAAGTCTTCAGAATATGAGGTGGTTGACATAAATTTCTTCATGAATGAGTGCCTTTCATCTCTATTGTTGAAAATGATGGATCATTTTCTTTTAAAATTATTAAAGATATTCATTGGCTTAGGTTTGAAGGAATGTATTCCCTGTGGTTCTTGTTTGTTGTGTGAATATGTGGTATCTTTTTCTTAAACCATTTTAACATGTGCTGAGTTTGTTGTTTGCAGTTTGGCAGAAGTGGACTGGGCTCATGCAGCAAACCGACTGACTGAGAAGGTGTGGTCATAACTAAAACAGGCTGTCCTAATTCTATTTAACTATGATTGCTTTTCTTCTTAGGTCTCTGACAGTTATCTGAGTGTGTCCCATGGCCTCGTTTAATGACAGGTGGAAGATGAAAATGAAATGGTAGAGGATGGATCACCAGTATTTAGATCAAAGAGAAGACTTATATTGACTGCACAACTTATGCAGCTGCTGTTCCATCCTCCTCCGGCATCAGATCTGTCTGCAGATGCTATGTCACATTATGAGAATGTTGTTCACTTTCTTTCTCATTCCACCCTGGGGGATGTATGCAGCACACTCTCTTGTGCTAGAAGTGATACTCCTGTACCTTCCAGCACTGGAAACCTGTAAGATCTGCCCTTCAATGATATTGAAATTTGTCCATCATTCTTTTTCCTGGTTGTGAGGTTTATAGTTTTAATGAGCAAAATTTTATCTAATCTACACTACTGACAACTTATTTTCACTCTCAGCCCACCTGAGAAATTCAAAACATATGAGAGAATTAGCAATCAATACTTCTCAAAAGTTGTGGAAGACCTGATCAGTAGAGCAAGAAAGTTGGAGAATGATATCTCAAGGTAAAAGCTTTTTATACTGTGTTCTAACATTGAATAGCATGTTTGATAAAGGAGTTGTTTTACAGGAATTTTGGGGGTGGGGTTATAGTTTAGTTTATGAAATGGATAGAACTGACATATGGTCACAATTTAGATGGAGTGGTTGGCAAAACTAGGAATTCTAGATAGTGTATATTCCTTAAAAGAGAAGGTTGTCATATCAAACTGCATGGGAGAGATTCATGTTTTTTCAATTGGTTGGGCTTCATGTTTTCAGGATTTTGCATGAGCTTAAGCAGCCATTTTTTCATCTCTCTTTCCCCAGCTGCCACTGCTGACAATTTCTTCCTTTGGCGTTGTTCTCAACTTCATGTTTGTAAAAATTATTTGTATTTGCTCTGTGATCTCACTGTTCTTGTGCTACCTTCTTACTATTTAGATTGGATAAGAGAGCATCTGTTCTAGACTTGAGACTGGAATGCCAAGAGTTAGAGAAGTATTCTGTTATCAATCGTTTTGCCAAGTTCCATGGACGAAGCCAAGCTGATGTGGCCGAGACCTCATCGACCTCCGATGCACCTTTAAATGCTCAGAAATTCTGCCCCCAGAGATATGTTACTGCACTTCCAATGCCTAGGAATCTCCCTGACAGGGTACAATGTTTTTCACTTTGATCATTAATTAATTGATTTTATCTCGTTCTTGGCCAATTATGTCTACATCCCTCATACTTCACTGGTTCATTATTACGACTTATATACCGCCACTTGCTCGCCATAGAACCACATGGATGGGAATATATGGGCTTTGGATGCTAGGTTGTCTCCTTAAAAGCAATGGAGGCTATTAGATATTGTCAGTCTAGGCCATCAATGTCGTATATTCATTCTCGAGAGATTCATATACTCTTGTATACTTTGAATGACTAGAGGAAATTGGGTGCCCCACCATGTTTTCTCAGTAAATGGGGGGACAGCATCTGGCATTTTGGCTTAGCAATGATGTCCATACACAGCTCCGAATTTGTTAAGTTTGTTGTACTCAAGGCTTCTGATAATGGGGTTCTATGTGTGAAAGAAGGGTTTTACGTTGTACCCTCATCTTCTCTAGATAAAGGATAAGCAAGAGAGAGGACAAAAGATGGGAAGAAGATGGCGGTTAGGAGTGGGGGTCGGAATTGCTTGGCCCAAAGTCTTAAATTGCCAGCTTTAGTACAGTAATGATGTTATTATATGTTTGACCCTTCTATTTTTTTGTACAAAATGGTTGAACTCTCGAAAATATTTATGGATTTTTTTTCAAGAAATTGAGAAACATGTAAAGATGGTTAAGTTGCCAAGTTACAGGGCTGTTCAAGAATTTCCGATTGGTTTCTCAACATCTTACTTTCCGATTGGTTTCTCAACATCTTACTTTTTCTCTCCCTGATCATCCTCTTGATCTAACTTCATTATGAGTTGGTTCCTGTTTGGAGACATGGACGTTATCCTACTTAACTATGATCCATTTATAAGTTTAAACTTGGACTTGTTGTGGCGTTAGTACTTTTAGTTTTTGGCTTTTTGTGCATTTAGAAGATAAAAGGTGCAGGAATGCTTTATGGTTATGGTTATAGTCTTGGACTTTGTGGTATGGAAGAATGCAAAAGTTTCTTTATACTCCAACCTGTTATGTAAAATGACAGCATGGGGAACTTTGTAGAAGCTCTTGTAAGAAAACAGTCGGGTATAAGGATATTTGTAGGCATTGCGTTCATAGGAATTAATATATTTATTTTAGAGTTTATTTAGATTTGCTGTGTTTATTTGTTAATTATTTTTTTATTCCTCCGAACTGATCCCTCCCCTCCCCTACCCCAGAAAATAAAGTAACTTCTAAAATATGTATCTGAAGCCCTTTGGTGTATCTAATTATAACAGTAGGTTGCAGTTCCCTTTTCACTTTCTAATTTTGCAGTTATTTTTTGGTTTCTACTAAGAATGGTTGTCCATATTTGAATCTACATTCTAAAATTACAATTCAAGCAATTTCCACCCTTTTTCATTTGGGTTGTAAAGTGTCTCTGCCTCTGTACCTATATTTGAAATCATTATTTCTCATGTTAATCAATTCTAGAATGATAAATGCAATCATTTATGCGGGTAGTTCTCCATGTTTCTTAGACTCTTCTATCCCAAGAGTTAACGGGATTGTGTCCAAGTCTCTTGGGGGCTGCTAGAGAGTAGAGAGGGTTGTTGGTGTATGAAAGGGGGTTTATGGAGAACGGGAGTCAGATTGTTTCTGAAATCTGAGTACAGAGGGCAAACCTTGTTTAGGTAAAAGACAATTTGTTGCATTTGAACATTTTGGATGTTTTGACCTGTAGTCAGATTACTAGTAATGTATGTAATTGCTTGAGAGGTGGTGTATTTTATTGTACATTTGGGTTTTGTTTTATTGCTTAAATCTCAATTCCTAGGTAAATTTGAAATTTCATAGTATTCCTCGTATGGACGGTGGGAAATCCATGATTTGTTGTATCTTGATTTGCTGTATCCAAGCTCAGGATAGCTATCATGTAAAAAAAATAGGGGTTTTGATATTTATTTGAGTTTGGAGAACGGGTTTGCTTTTTTATTTCATGAAAATGAACAGGTAACCAACTATTTATTTTACATTAAAATAGTTATTGCATTACTTTTGTTACATTCAAATAGGTTAGGCACCAATTATAAACAGGTAATGACAATAAATATCATGACTTGATGCGTGATTCCTTTGTAGTATAGAAGGATTGGTTGTTGAAATGGCAACTGTAGTCACTGGATTTTGAAGTGATGTCTGATCCGAATGATTTCTCTTACACCAAGTCCTTACTAATTTGTAATTGAACTGCTACTAGTCGGTCATGCTGGCCTCTACTTCACTTGGGGGCCAAAATGCCTTTAGATTCTGGTTATTAAAGGATGTGCTGTTCATGAATGTCAGCTATGCATCAGTATCAGTATAGGCTCACTTTTGATCAATTAGTTTGCTTTCTGAGTGAGACAGCAGTTTTCTTGGTAAATTGGAATCAAAGTTGTAACCTGTGTATGAGCAGGCTGTGTTTAAACTTCAATAGAGGTAACCTACTAGTCAGCATTGGATTTCCACTAACTTGAATTTTGGTTTTTTTTATTTATTTATTTATTTATTATTATTATTATTATTATTATTTTGACTGCTTTGGTTAAATTTTGGTTTTTCTGCGAAAACTGAAATTCAATTTTATGTTTTAAAAAATAGAATAAAATTGAATCAATTCAGCTCATCTGCTGCCAGATATCAATCGAATTGCTAATAAAAGAAACCTGTACCTGATTGAAAGTATCATTTATCAGAACCATGAAAATTAAAAGAAGAAACAACAAACGATAATATCATCATTATCCAATGTAAGGGTACAATTTAACTTCCCTATACTAATTTTATTTTTCTAGAGAAGTGATTCATTTTTCTATAGGAAATATGAACTATAATAACCAGACACGATCCAAGCGGCAAAGGGAGGCCGCAAGCATATTTTACTACCTTATATGATTTTGAAAATAAATAGTATCCAAACGGGTTTTGTCTGGTGCATTTCGGTTGGATTTATAACGTGAATAATGATTATTTAAATCCAAATAATAGTGTAAAGTTATCAATGTGTCGTTTTCCTTTCGAAACCAAATCAATTTAATCAAAGTCATCATCATTATTATTGTTATTATGCACGGAGCCAACACAAAATTCTTAGGCCATATGTTCACTACCTGGAATGAAATTCCAATTCCTCATTCATTGTTCACTAACATAAGTAAAGTGAAATGGAGAAATGGAAATAAGGAGAATAGTTGGATTTCAATATTTATCAGGCAAAGGGCAGATTTGTGTATTCAAGTAAATGGATTACAGTATCACTACTTTATAAAAATGCTACAAAGAGAAAAGCCAGAATATAAAGAAACACTATAATAATCTCTGCTTTCCTTTTCCCACTTTTGAGAGGTTCTTGAACATGCTCTCTTCTGATTCAACCTCAAAAAAGCACCGCAGTTCCTTGCCTGTGATCAACATGCAAGCAAGCAGTAACTGGCATAATAAGGGAGATGGCATCTCCCTGGTTTAATAATAGTTCTTCGTGTTCTTTGGATGGATACCTTAGCTAAAAGTTGGGCTTCATATATTTTGAAAGAGTTTACCTGCTTACTGATGCATCCACAAGAGTATGATTATAATTGCCTAAAAGGTCTGAGACGCAGTCCGCTAGGTGCGTCATCACAAAAAAGAGCTCATGATAATCTAACATGCATTTCCTCCCCAATTATTGCAAATATTTCATTGACCCTGAAAAACAGATATAATGCAACTAATTATTAATGTTTGACACTCAAATTCTCAGGGTAAAGCTTTGTGTACATGTCTCTATGCATGGAATGTAGCTGATGTTAATTTGCAAAATTCAAGAACAAAGATAAAAAAAAAATTGCTTCCTTTAATGTTGTTTTCATAATTGAAGCAACATCTAGAGTGGATATCAATTGCAATATCTAAACAAACTTTCAGCTCCTGAGTTCCAATCTTACCTATGGATGTCTATATTTGCCTCTGCGAGCCATGTTGTTAGATAAACCTGCAAAGCAAATAACTTCAGCAAGTCAAATAACCATTTGTGAACGAAAGCTTGTCGTTATAAGTGTATAGTCTTCATCATATTATGAGAATACTGAAGAAAATCCTAATAAACCATTTAGGCTGCAACTTGATAGGAAAATTTGGAACCAGGACATGAATTTGTGCCTTTTTAAAGTTATAATCAAAGATTTGGACCTGTAAAGGAGAAAAATATATCAACCATATCTTAGACTGTTTTAATCATACTGAACTATGTACAATTTGTTGTTTTAGTAATCTAAACTAGAAATTAAAATACAATTCTCTTCATTTCAAAACACGTTGTCCAAATACAGTGGTGGAAAAATTCAGCACCAGTGACGAGGAATAGGGTCCGACTGTTTTTCAAGATAGTAGTGTATTGTAATGTTGTATAATGTTAAAGGCTGGCAGCTCGAAGAGCAAATTTTGCTTCCAGCCTCTTTGATCACCTGGTGCTTAAGAGCATCCCATGTAAAATGAAACAATATCTTTAGTGTGGTTGGACCGCATAGAATATCAGTGTGCCATTAGGTTTCAAACTACTTGAGACATGATTTGTTTGAAAATATTTACACACAACTTTCAATAAACATCTTATACACGAAGTCATATAGAATAGCTATAATATGAGCTTAGAATTTATAGAGTTAATTAAACAAATACCTGCAAAATTTCATGGTCTGGTTGACTCTTCAATTGCAAGGTTGGCATATCAGACTTGCCTTCCACCAATTTTGGAGGCAACAGTTTACAAGTTTCCTTCGAATACAAGTTGCAAATGCTCAGATCGTCAAACTCTCCTGGATAAAGTTCAGTTGACCAACCCAATTCATTGACTTGTGAAACCTCAGTGCTAATGGTAAGTAACTCCAGTACAAGGAGTCTCTGAATCAAATAGTACCAAGATGGATAATAGAGAAAGTGTCTAAAAAAAAGAAAAAAAAGTCTTCGAAGTAGCAGAATATCTCATCAAGGTAAAATATTGCAATTTACCTTCAAACTCATCTCAGATATAAACATTTGCACAAGCTCCTCTGCTAACTGCTCTGAAATCATTCAAAGATTAGAATCCTCAATGGTAAATATAATAAAAAAAGATGACGAAAGATTGGCCAAAAGTTTTGCAGGCCATACATTTCAACTTGCACTAGAAGATTATCAAACAAACACAGTTGTAAACCAGATAGGGATGAGACAACCGTAATATCATGCCAAGAGCTAGAACTATTTTTGTGTCTAAACTCCACTATTTTCCATGCATTATAAAATATTTGGAGATATATACATACCAAAAGAGGAAATTGGCCAAAATGTAAATACTGGGATCCCAGAACCATCACCAGAGTCATTACTATCCTCAGAAATGCTAGAAAACTGCATAATTGGACTACTAGTTGTCCCTTTTACATAACATCTCATGGATCTACTAGTGTTCACCATGTGAGTCACAACGGTCACCTGCAAAGAAGTTGTAACAGTAAGCTCATAAAAACAAGTTATAAGGGACCAAGGATATAGGCATTAGTACATACCATATCTTTGTAAGATAACAAAAGTTTGCTCCCGTGAAGCTCCTAAAAATTAAAATAAATAAATAAATAAAAGAAGGAAACTTAAGACCCAGATAAATTCTGGAAAATGACTTGCAACTCGTAAAAAAAAAAAGAAAAAAGAAAACAATGGAAGAGAAAATCAATTACCTGTTGTTTAAACAATTTCGAACAAGCTTTCTTTCGAATATCAGACATGTCATTTAAGACTCCCAACTCCATTGATGGCATGTATCTGAATTGAAAAAAATTCAATAACTTCAATTAATTTCTTCAATTTACCAGCATTTTCTCAGTAATCAAACAGAATAAGCTCAGTTCGCAATACTTCTGAGAGAGATAAGCATTAACAAGGGAAGTAGCGCGAGTTCTTCCTGTAGAAGAAGAAGACTCCCATTGTGGCCTATAAGAGGCTAACTTTGCCCATTGGTTTCTCAAGTTTCGCTGTGCCGCTGGTCTCCATAGGCGCGTAACAGATGGCGGCAGTGGCGAGGAGCTGCAGTTAGGCTTTGAGATTTGAGAATTGGAGGAGAAGGAGGCGGTGGTACTTGTGATTACATTGGTTCGCTTAGGCGTCTCCATAGAAACGCCCACAACCGTGAAGGTGGGCGACCTTGGAGAATGGTTTTCACGCTCTTATAAGATTGCGTGGCGAAATAATAAAACCGTTTTGCCACGTCAGAAATTTTTTGTGACGTGGCTAAATTTTACCGCTCAGAACAACTCATTCATTCAGTCAAATCAAGCCAAATCTCTCCGCCTTCACTCAGTCGTCAGTCGCCACGATAAACAGAGATCGAAATCAAGCATGTCGTCACACAACAACTCATCGTCGGCGAATGATCCACGCCAGCCATCGGCGGCGAAGCCTTACGTGGCGCCGTTGATTTCACCTCAAGATCTTCCTGTTGATTACGCTGGTTTTATCGCCGTGGTTTTCGGTGTTGCTGGCGTCATGTTTAGGGTTTGACTACTCTTTCCTTTCACTTTGCCTGAAACCAATTTGATATTTTTGTGTCTGATCGAATGTCTAATTATTACTCAATTTTTAATATGTAATCTTCTGTGTTTATGCTTTTCATGTATCGGCAGTACAAGATCTGCTCGTGGCTTGCTATTATATTTTGTGCCCAATCGCTTGCCAACATGAGAAATTTTGAGAATGACCTTAAGCAGGTTTCCATGGCCACCATGTAAGTTCGGGTTTTCTTTACAGTTTTGGTTTTCTTGTTGTATTCAATAAGGGTTGAGTTCAGTTTTAAGCAGATATAACCTATGCAGATATGGGTTGAGTAGGGCATCAGGACGAAGGCAAAATATATTGTTCTAATGTTAGATCTGTCAGGAATAGATGCAAAGAATTGAAAAAAGGTTGATGGCAAGTGATTCTATGAGTTGCTACAATATTTCTACTTGATTGGTTTGATCTGTCAGGAATAGATACAAAGAACTAAAATTGTGAATGTTCAATAGGATGATGCAACATATGATACGGGTGGAGTGGACGCAGTTCGGTGTTGAATACATCGAAAATTTCATGTTAGATAGTTGTTCTATCCAGGCTGTTCTGTTAGTTCTCCTGGAACTATGAGAGTCTACAGTGAGTAATGTTAACAACCATTCCATGCCAATTTTCAGAAATACTATAGGCTTTAAGAAATTATGCACAGGAGCTCTCCATTATCATTAGATTTTTTGCTGAGAAGGAAATTCTGCAATGCTCTTTGGTACATTGCTTGACCATTTGTTTATGTTAAGTAGGTTCCTGCTGGTTATTTGGCATATATTTGTTGGCCAAAATGTAGCTCAAGAGAGGCTAATTAAACTGGTTACAAATGGAGGTGGTTATATTCAGGTTACTAACTATGCCACTTTGGAGTGCTAATATTGCTACAAATGTCTAGACCTCATTCTCATGTTTTGGCTAGTGCTAATTTCAAGGGCGTTCATGAACTGTGACCACATTTATAGTAATAGCCAAGCGTTTAGAAATGTGTAATTGTAGGTAATCCTTTGATTTAAGAATTACAAGTGTGGCCATCTTCTAGAGATCTCTTTGGGGGCTTGTAAAATATGAGTTATTTTTGCTAGGGGTAAATGTTTCAATTAACCGAAAATCAAACCTAGCAGATTCAATTTTAGTAATTTGATTCGGTTTGGTTTTAGTAACAAAAACTAAAATAACTAAGGCAAGCCAAATTTTATATATTTATATATACATACTATTGTAATGATGATATACATATATTATGTATATTTTCAAAAAAAAAAAAAAAAATTGGTTAGTTCATTTTGGTTTTTTAATTATTTCTATTTTCTAGATTTTTTTTTATGAATTTCAGTTTTGTTCTTTTTTCCTTCTTAAAAAATGGTTTGATGAAAATTCAAACTGAACCAACTAAATGCCCCTATTTTTGCCAAGTTGGCTAAGGGCCAAAGGCCTACCATGCCAATAATTTGTGAAGACATAACCAATTGCATGGTTTTTTTGTTTGCCTTTGAACAAGCCTCTTCCCTTTACTAGGGTTTGCCATCAGTCACCAAGCTCTTTTTTTTTTTTATATTTATATATTTTATTTTATTTACATCCAACTTACCAATTAACACAAATCCTAGTTCATTAGAATTGATAGCCAAAACTACAGTAGTCCTAATCAAACATTAGAATAACCTGACTAAAACTGATAATGAACCCTATTAAAAAAACCTGAAAGGCAAAAGGCAAATTCTTAGATAAAAACAATTGTATTCCAATTTCAAAACTAAAAATATCACTTGAGTCTAGACAAATATTTTACATTTAGAAGCTAGTGTACTCAAGTCGCCAAGACTGTGTTACAAAATTGGTGTGCAAGAAGAAAGATCACCATTTGATGCTCGAATGAGGATGGGGAGAATAACCTGTGGTGGAGGTCTTGAAGGTGGAGCTCAGGTTTATCGTGGTAAAAATTTTTGAATATGACCTTTATGAGTTGGTAGTTGGACTACAAATGCAGCCATGCAAGGCAGTGAATTGTTATCTGCTTTGGATTTATGCAATTATCATTTTTTATTATTAACATAAAGTTTTATTCTCGGACGCCAGGTTTGCAATTATGGGACTTGTGACAAACTACTTGGGGCCTGCTCGACCCAGCGCACAAGCACAAAAATGAGATCCTTGGATGAGATTTTGGAAGGGATGGTGACAGTTCAAGGTCAGTTTCCATTTCATGATGATTATTGGTTCTGAAGGCTGTTACCAAGAGTAGATTTGACAAATTTGAAGGAACTATGTTTACCATCGATTTTGGAATTCTTATATATATATAATTTGTTCATGCTCTGGAAGTTCGAGCTTTCATGGCAGCCTCTAGTCTACTATCTGTTTTATCTCATCTGTTATGATTTTTAAAGCAAAAGATGCTGAGTATGAACCTTTAATTTGAAAATATACTTTGAAAAGAAATAGGAGCTCCATTTTTTTGAGCCATCTAGCAGGAAATGAAAGTGGTTTGTTGCTGAAACGTTTGATGGGTGATATGATACTCCTAGATTTAACTGTTGGCGGATCCTTGGGTATGATACCAGTTAAACATACCACGGATAGATAGTGTTAGGCTCAAACTCAATTTGAGGTTGATTGAGTTTTAATTTTTTGTGTTTGTACTTGAAATATTTGAGCTCGGCTTGATTATCATTGAAGTTTCAAATGAATATATTTATTAATTGAAATAAAATTTGAATAAATGTAAATATTATGAAAATATATTTAAAGTTTAAATACTTGATTAGGATCATGAATTACTTGAGACAAATCTTATTATATTTGAATTTGACTTGTTTGATTCATCATCCAAGTGCACCTCAACTTTTTCATTTTAACTATTTGTCTACTTCAATTTTATGAGGGACCTAATATGCACCTCAGTTTGTTTTTTTTTTTTGTTTGTTTTTTTTCTTTTTTTTTAATTTTTTACACCCCTATTCACTCACAGAATTGAACATGAAATATAATCGTTCTTACGTGATGTTTTTTTAACCATGTTAATATATTTTATTCCACCCCTATTCACTCAGAATTTAACCATGTTTTTTTAATCGGCATTTATACGTGCTAAACCAATTTAAACCCATTAAAAATTTTCAAACCAACTAAAAAACTAGGTAAGAATGGATGATTTGGGCCAAATTGGACCTTATTCAACCCAAACTAGCCCCAACCTGAATCTACCTCCTCCCTTCTCCCCAATTGTGCACAACCCTTCCTCTCCACTTTCCCGTCAATCCGAACTTGCCGTCGTCACCTCTCTGCCATTGTCTCCCTCTCCAGTTTCTACCTATGTAGCGAAGTAATAGTGGAGGTGCTAAATTGTGAAAAATTTATTTTAGGAATTTTAAAGATCCAAAATCAAATTTTCAAAAACTTTGTTGTAAAGAAATTAAGGAAGAGAAGAAGAATAAGAATTATAATTAAAGAGATATTTGTTGAAAGATTGAAAAGAGATCATTTTCACCCTCTTTTCCTATTTTCTTCAAATCAAATCTTCTTTAAACTTGAAGACTCATCATCAAACAATCTTGGAGAGACAAATAAAAAGATAAAAAGGGAAAAACGACTATGGAGAAAGAGAGAGAAAGAAAAAAAATCCAAATTGAGAAAGCAAGAACCTCTTCTTTTCCATAGATTTACAGCTTCAAGAATTGGAAAAAAAAAAAAAAAAGCAGAGAAAGGAGAGATGGAAGAGAGAAAAAGTAAATGAATTAATAATTAAAAATGTTTTTTTTTTTCTAAAGTAGGAGCGACAAATAGAGCCTTGTCGCTAAGAATTCGGCTGTATCGGTAAGGAATTTTAACTAGTTTTGACAGAAAACGGCAGAAGGAAAACAAACAAGAAGAGATAATTAAATACACCTTCAAAAAAACAAATAACATAACGTAAGCAATGACGTAATCACAAATGAATTAATGGGAATAACAACAAAGAAGGATGGATATAATTAAGCACTGCTTAATTAGGATCAAATCAAATTTAAATGTAATTCAGTGATAAAGGAGGTACGGGTGCAGAGACAGCCAGCCAGCAGGTTTGCCTAGAAGCAGCCACCGTTGAAAGAGTGTTAATGTCTATCATGGCCCGGAAAGCTCATGTGCTACTCATTCCGTACCCAGCACAAGGCCATGTCATGCCTCTTATGAAACTAGCATACAAAATAGCTGAAAATGGTTTGAAGGTCACATTTGTCAACACAGACCTCATACAGGCTAAAATTATGTCTGCAATGCCTGAGAATTTTAAAGAGCAAAACCGTATAAACTTTGTTTCAGTTCCTGATGGATTGGGATCCAACAATGACAAGAAGGATCCATTCAAAAATGAAAAAATTATGTTTCAAGTAATGTCGAATCATTTGCAGAATTTGATTGAGAAAATTAACCAATCTGCAGATGATGAGCAGATTACTTTTGTTATTGCTGACACAACAGCTTGGTGGGCATTGGAAGTAGCACAAAAACTGGGCATCAGAAGAGCTGCATTCTCGCCTCCTGGACTTGCAAACATGGCTTTAGTGCTGCATATTCCGAAGTTAATTGAGGCTGGAGTTGTAGACGCTAACGGTAAGAACACAGTATAAATTTTCTTTTAGTGTCTGTTTAGTATTACTATTCAAATTGCTACCGAGGAAATTACTTTGATGCTCAAAATACTGAGAATGTTGTTTAGCTGTTTCGAAGTTTTTATGCGAGACAACTTCAATTTCAATAGTAAACAGGCTGTGAAATATGTTCATCATGAACTAATTTTAGGCTATAATTTTTATATGCATTTACAATTGCCCAATCTAACTTGACTGGAACACTTTGATTTGTGCGTAGGAATGCCAATTAAAAATGAATTAATCAGCTTGTCAAGAGACATCCCTGCTTGGTGTCCCAAAGAGTTAATATGGAGCTGCCCAGGTCAACCCGAGTTACAAAAATTTATGTTTGAACATTTTTGTTGTAAGGCTATTCAAGCGATTAAAATTTCAAACTGGCATATCACGAACTCATTCTATGAACTTGAGCAATCTGCCAATCACTTAGTTCCAAGTATCTTGCCAATCGGTCCGTTGACAAGCACTACTAATTTGTCACATTTTCCTGGAAGTTTTAGGCCTGAAGATTCAACTTGCTTAAGCTGGCTAGATAAGCAACCTGAAGGTTCTGTCATTTATATTTCATTTGGCAGCACAACAGTAATAACACAGAAACAATTCGAGGAACTAGCATCTGGGCTTGAGCAATTATTCCAACCATTTCTGTGGATTGTTAGATCAGATCTAATCAATGGAAGTTCTGCAGAATTCCCAAATGGGTTCAAAGAAAGAGTAGCTAACCGCGGAAAAATTGTCGAGTGGGCTCCACAAGAGAGAATATTGTCTCATCCTTCTGTTGCTTGCTTCTTGAGTCACTGCGGATGGAATTCTGTAATGGAAGGTATGTGCAATGGAATCCCTTTTCTTTGTTGGCCTTATTTTGCAGATCAGTTCCATAATCAGAGATATATATGTGAAACTTGGAAAGTTGGTTTAAGATTAAACCCAGATGAAAATGGGATCATAACAAGGCAAGAAATAGAAACAAAGATGAAACTACTGATATCAGATAAGGTTATAAAAGCAAATGCTGTTAAGATGAAGGAAATTGCAAGAAAGAGTATTGCTGCAGGTGGGTCTTCTTTCAGGAACTTTCAAGTCTTCATTGAACAATTGAAGTATTAGAAATTTTCCAATAAATGTAACTAAATTTCATCAATTCTGTGAAGATTGAAAATTAATTTGTATTTCATTACAGTTTATTTGCTAAAGAATATTTTAGTTAGGCTAAATCATTTCAAAATTTTGATTTTTGGCAAATTTAGCCGATGTTTTTAATCTTGTCAATTATTACCTTAGATTTATTTTTCCTTATCAATTATGGTCTCGGTTTATAGTCCATCTATTTATTGCTTATTCAGCAGTTAATTGGCTCTATAATATGCTAGCTCACATCCTCATGACCATTCTTTGGCCGTTCATCCTTATTTTTAGAATCTCTAATTTAAAAGATTTCATTGTTCAAACAATCTCCTTCTCATCTTGCCGCAAACTTGAAAAAATTTAGTATAGTTTTCTAATTAACAGACTATAAATGAACCATCGGCGAGCAACTTGCACCGTCAGTGATCCTAAGGTCTGCCAAGTAGATCCGTATCCAATTAGAATATGAACGAGGCCATACTTGAAAATAAAAAACAAGTATAATATATTGATTGACAAAATTCAAAGTATTGAATTCACTTATGAATTCAATATCTTTAAATCAAACTCTATCATTTGTAAATAAATTAATATTTCTTTTCAAATTTATTTATACATACAAAAAAAAGGGTAAAGAATACAGTAGACAATATATCCAATTGCTTTCTTGTTTCCTGACAATTACATATATCCAATTATTGATATAAGGTAAAGGCGTGTAAGTGATAATACAGTAGCAGACAGAACATTAGTGGGTACGCTAATTAGCATAAGCAATGATGTCAAGAAAAATTAATAATCATTTAAGCACTTGAAATAAAAAAATCAGAAAGAACAATTGACAATCAAGTAGTATAATGCACTTTACATTTCCATTTGATAATATATGATGGACAGAAGAGCTCATGTGATAATTATACCATACCCTTCACAAGCGCATGTTGGTTTTCTTATGAAGTTAGCATATAATCTAGCTGATGAAGAAGGAGTCAAGGTTACATTTGTTAATACAGAGTCTATACATGCCAAAATCATGTCTGCAATTCCTGAGGAATTTAAGGAACATAACCCAGTAAGATTAGTTTCGGTTCCTAAAGGATTGGAGTTTAACAATGTTGGAATAGGTAGAGTTGAAGAAGTAGAGAGTGTATTAAGGTTTTTTACAGATCATCCGCAAAATTTGATCGAAAAAATTGCTGATATATCAGTTGGGTGAGCACTGCTAGTGGCCAAGAAAATGGGCATCGAAAGTACTGCCTTTGTACCTTATGGATCACCAAACTTTGCTCTGGTACTGCAATTTCCGAAGCTCGTTGAGGCTGGATTCATGGAAGTTAATGGTAAGAACATCAAGTCTCTATCTTTTTCAGATTAATTTGTTTATGAGATAAAAACTGCTAGAAGAGGTTACGGGAAAAAAAAAAAAAAAGAGTTTCTTTATCTTCTCATACAATTCTCAGCAAGATTCAAGAGACTTGGTTGAAATCTTATGATCTTTAAATTTAAACTATTAACTATGTTCTCTGTATTTATATATAAACATGCACTTGAACTTCTTCTTCACAGGAATTGCACTGAAAGATGAATTCAACTCTCTGTCAAAAGAAATTCCAGCCTGGAAAACAAATCAGCCCGTCTGGAGCTTCCACGGCGATCCCGAAGTGCAGAAACTCGTATTTAGACTTTTCATTCGTGAAACTGTAGAAGATATCAAAATTTCTGACTTTCTTCTTGTGAATTCAGCTTATGAACTTGAGCAATCAGCCTGTGACTTGATTCCTAATGCCATAACCATTGTTCCATTAGTTGCAAGCAACCATTTGAAACAATTTGCAGGAAATTTTGGCCTCAGGACTCAACCTGCTTAACCTGGCTTGACCGGCAGCCTAAAAAGGCAACAATTCCATGAATTGGCATTTGGCCTCGAAATTACAGGCTGGCCATTTTGGCGGGTTGTCAGATTAGATTTTACTGAATCAGAATTTCCTGAAGGTTTCCTGGAAAGAACACCAAATCTGGGAAAATTGTGATATGGGCTCCATAGGAGAAAGTTTTAGCCCACACTTCAATTTCATGTTTTGTTTCTCACTGTGGATGGAATTCAACTATGGAAGGTTTAAGCATGGGGGTGCCCTTTTTATGTTGGCCTTATTGTGTAGATCAATTTCATAATAAGGACACTATATGCAAAACTTGGAAAGTTGGTGTTGGATTAGTTCAGGATGAAAATGGGATTGTGACTAGAGATGAAATTAGAAGAAAGATAAAGCAATTGGTCTCTGATAAGGACATAAAAGTAAATTCATTAAAATGGAAGGAAATGGCTAGAGAGAGCATTAGTGAAGGTGGATCTTCTTTCAGGAATTTCTTAAGCTTTGTTGAACAAATAAAGAAATTTTGAAATTTCTGTTGTAAAATAAATTTGAGTTATATATGTTATTGAAAAGTAAAATGAAACATGACATGGATAAGTGTAATTTTTAAATATCTTTTTTTTTTTTTCGTGAACCTTTAATTATTTACAAAGAGAAATTGGCAATAAATTTGAAAGTCAAAATCAGAAAGTTTGAAAGCCTTCTTTTGTTCAGTATTTTATTTTATTTTTTAAATCTTTTTTTATTTTCTTATATTGTGATTAAACGATTTAAATATTTTAATTAATACTTTATTATAAGTTATTGATATTAAACATTATCTATAAATAACTGTAAATATCTATCCATTCTTAAAATACGTTATTTGAATTGTTTAAATTATAAACTATATAAAATTTAACTGAATTTTTAATCTAAACATTGCTCTGTGAATGTTTTGTATCTCTTTTATTTCTTTTATTTGAATTTTCTTATTAGCATCCCAAGCTAAGCTAAGGAAAGACCATATAGAAGAGAGCCCATAATTCAGTCGCTAAAATAGAACATTGCCCCAAGTTAGCTGAGAATCCTGAGAACCATTCACCAGCACATCCACGAATCAAGCCACCTGCCGATGCTTGGCCAGTACTCTGAATAAGCGAACAATCACAATTGAGCTTGTGCCAACCTTCTAGAGGTGGAGACCAGCCTATCAATCTACCAGCTGTAGAAGGTTTGGAAGGAGAATCATCCTCCACACATGAGCTGCTAATTTCCTTTGCCACCATAATAATGACACTGACTTGATTCGCAGACCTTCTGAAGTAATCATTGAAAATTAACCACTTGATTGCCCCATTTCCAGATCATCCACAAAGCTACTAGAAATATTATTCACCACTCCACATCATTCCCGTCAAGCTTTGGCGAAAGTTGAAGGCAATCCAAGAAGTTGGATCGTTGAAGCTAAAAAATAATTGAGCCATGGAAGGAGGAACGTGCTGTTCCCAGGTACTCCTGGCAACCATGCAATCACGAAGCACATGCAGTGTAGTTTCGTCTTCAAGGAGGCAGACTGGACAAAAACATGACTAGCATATGACGCCTGACTCTCTCTGAATCCGTAAGGAGCTTTTGATGTTGGAAAAGCCATAAAATATCTTTCCAAATAGTTTCCTTGGAGAGATATGCTGTGTTTACGGAGAAAATACCACCAGAGGAGAAGCCCCAACAATAAACATCTTCTTGATGAGGGATCACTGTATGACTTATACCAGCAATTCTTGGAACAATAATAAACATCTTCCTGATCGAATTTGAATTTATATGGTAAAAGAAAGTACTACTATAACCAGACAAAGGAAAAGAAAATGTAAAAAAGAAAAAGAAAAAACAAAACAAAACCCTTTTTTTCCCCCTGTACTTCTATATAGTTTCTATATCTTGACTATGTGATAAATTGAAAAAACACAGATGAGGTGACATTATCAACCCTTCATTATTTGCATAAAAAATGAATAATTTAGCAAAAACTAATAAAAATTATTGTAGTCCCTTCCTCTTTGAAGTCTTCCTAGTACCCATTTTTCTCCCTGCAGCCAATGTTCAAATGTCTACTCAGTGGGGATAATGAATAAAAATAACAACAACAATGAATAGTAATAATTCAAAAAAAAAATTGAATATTTAGTGGGAGAAATTCATATTAATATAATTATATTATATACTAAAATATGAAAATTGTGTATGACTCACCTTGAAATTATGAGCAGTGTAAAATTGAGTTGACAATCTATATTCATCCATCTTCCAATGTGTTTTCTTGGCATTTGGAAATTTTCCAGAGAAATAAGTAAAATGGAATTTGAATGCAAAAACATTTCCATCTGAATTACAAATGGGTTTTTCTTGGCCATTTGCTTTCCAAAACCCTATTCCACCTCCAACAATTCTAATTCCTTCATTTCCTCCAACAAAATTTTCACGAATAAAGAAATACCAATCTCTTTCCCCACATGAAAAGGTCACTGTTTTCAGGAAAAAAAAATAATGGTGAGCTAAAATTTGTTACTGATAATTTGAGATGACAAAATAAATAAAGCTCGCATGCAATAAAAGTTTGTTACATTGCATTATTATTAATCCTTCTCTAAGTAGTTGATTGTTTTCACAGTTTTGCATAACTATATACATATATGTGTTTGCATGTGTGTGTGTATATATACATGCATGCATACATGTATATTCATATACAAAGATAGTGCTAATGGTTGGAAGGTGTGCATGAAACACTCAAACCCTAGTCCTAGAAAATGTTCTAACAATTCAAAATTTTCTTTTTCTTGGGAGAGAAAGCACTAAATGTGTATAATTTGAACAAGATACACAAGCTTTATATAGCTAGACTAGCTGGATATAATATGCTTCCAATTAGTTCAATGTCTTATTTCACACATTATTGCACCATTTCATACGTATAACTTCTATTGCACTTGTGCATAGGATAATCTCTCCCTTATCCACATGTTAGCCTTCAATTTTTGAATTTTTTTTTTCGATATTCAAATAATTTGCTTTGGTTGCAAGTATGGTGTTGTCTTCTTGATTTTAACCTCTTCCTCTTCCTCCTCTTCATTTCTTCATAAGGTTTATCTAAAAAAACCTAATTAAGTATCATTTCTTCATTGATACTTTAGATTACAATGCACGCAGAAGAAATCAAAATGGCACAAAAGCAAAAAAAATAAAAGCAAGAAATATGTTACCAAGGCTACTGGGAGGCTTGCTATAAAGGCGACAGGCTTCAGTATCTTGAATTATTTGTGCAGGAAGAGGTCTGTTTAAAACTTTGTTTATCAAATAATGAGTAACCAATTCTTCATCTGTTGGCAAAAATCTGTACCCAACTGGTAATTCCTGGAGATAACTTGTTTCTTGTCCATCATTATCATCCATATATCAAGAAATGCAATTCCTTTAATTTGTTCGTCTGTATCTTGATTTCGTTCGTTGAAGAAAGGAAATGGTGCAACAGAGCTAAGCTCTTCATTTGCTTTTATATGTATAAACAAATTTCACGATCGTAACGGACTTGAAAGTGGAGTGGAATCCTAATATAACTTGGATACGTAATGATAATTGTATTATATAAGAAATAATAATAGAAATTTGCTTTTTTAAGTAGTAAGACCTTTTCCTAGTTTTGTTTTTCCTTTAACTTTTTTTAAGGATTTCAGGATTTGTGTTGACATTGATGTCGTGTCTTGGTGTACGACTTGTCACATTGTTCTTCTTTGGTGTGTTGATGTCTAAATGGTGTAATTAATTGCAAGCAACGTACTATCTCGGAGTGCAGCATTGCGAGAACTCTCTCCAATAATATTTTAACCATTGAAGGAAGTAATTATTTTTTTATATTAATAAATTGATCCAACAATATTCTGATGATATTCCTTTTTTGGAAAAAATAAGGAAAAATTGGAAAAAATAAGGAAAAGAATTTGTCTTTTTAAAGAAGCATAAGCATACTTTCATTAACGCGTGAAAGGATTGACAGTGAAGAAATCTAAAGAACTTTGTGTTGAGGTCCTTTCTCTTTTGAATGTTAATTGGCAATTGCATTGATTTGATTGATTTATGCCTAATAAAAATAAAAATAGATAATAAAAATGTGTTAATAAAATTATAAATTATGGATCTCATAGTTACTTTTGTAAAAAAAAAAAAAAAAAGACAGGTTTCAAGATTAAGCTATCGCACGAAAGAGTTAATGTCAATTCGGTAATGTTATTCAGAGTATAAATATTTAAATTATTTTTAAATAAATATATATAGATAATTAAATATTTCAAAATTTTAAGTTTTATCTTTTTAAATTATGTTTTAATAAATATATATGATAATGGAACATTTCAAAATTTTTATATTTACTTTTTAAATATTTAATTCTTTTTTATTATAATTTAAAATGCTTTATTTAGAAGAGAGTTTAAAAGAAAAAAAATATTTTTTATAATACTTTTGTGTTCTTTATATTTATATAATTTGATTAGATATATTTTCTAAAAAGTAAAATCTCAAATAGAATACAAATAATTAAACTTTTCTAAAATTTTCAACTTTCACATTTTAAAATTTATTTTTAAATAAAAGTAATATATGAGTGAGATAATGAACAGTTGAAGATTTTAATTTGTAAAATATAAATTTTATTGCTATATCTATGTATCTATATATATTGAAACATATTTATTATGTGATATCAAAATTTATACATATATAATTATAATAAATTTTAGATAAATAACGATATAAATTGAATTAAAGTATATGTAAATACACACTGTTGTTTTATTAATTAACTATTATATTCACATTAATCTCATATAAAATTTTATTTTAATATTATAAAAATTTTAAATTAAAATTTTCTAAATAATACAAGATAGAATTATAATCAAATATTTAAAATTTATTTTTAAATAAAATGAACATATATATGAAATAATAAACAGTTAAAAATTTTAATTTAAAAAAATATAAATATATATATATATATGGTGAAATTATGAGATTTCTTAAAATATATTTAGTGAATTGAATATCCTATAACATAATTAGTCACAACCAATTAAGAGATTTAATTGAAAAATATAAATAATATTTGATTTAGGAAAATTAATATATTTTTCAATTACATTAAATTTTTATATTTTCAAAATGTTTTTATTAAATAAAATCACCGTAATAGAATGTGGGACATAACCGTAATTTTAATTTTATGAGAACAATGGGACAGCATATAATTTCAGGGTAAGTGGCAGTTAGTCAAAACCCTAGTCCTAAAAGCCTTTCCATCCTCTCTCTACTGGCCACTCACTTTGCCTTGGTGTTCAGTGGCGCCGCGGCATCAGAAGCACAGAAAAATGGAGGCAGCAAGAACTGTGAAAGACGTCTCTCCTCACGACTTCGTCAAGGCTTACGCCGCCCACCTCAAACGCTCTGGCAAGGTAATTAAGCCACAATGCACTACTCACATAAATTTCCTGATTTGATCGTTTTTCTTTTTTTGTTTACGTTTCAGCTATGTCTTTTTAGTTTCTCATTTTGAATTCTTTTCAAATTGTCAAGTTGATTTTTGTAGATGATTGAAGCTTATATATTTGGTTTAATATCAGGATTTTTTTGTGGGGTTTATTTTTGTTGTGTCTAATTTAATGTACTGATGTTATATATGGGAACTCAAAATGAACTTTTAGGGATATTTTCTTGCCACTTTCTTGTAGCATTTCAGGTGCTGCTTGTGTATTATCAATCTATTGCACTGGTTTAATATAGCTTGAGTGCCTGATTACATATCTCAGGAATAGTTTGTGAAAGTCTCTGTGTATTGGCATTGCAATTAAAATTTGCATTAGCTGCTTATTCATTTATTTATTTCATTGTTTTTAGACTTTTCCCAAAGTCATATCATAGCCACATTTTGAATAATTTCATGATTTGCTAAAAGTCGGTCGAGGATATGTTTTTTAGTGCAGTTGGTTGGCATATCTAGAATCCAGTTTATGAATGTTGTTGGGTTGCAATGATTGTTTGCAGTTCAATTTGTCGCGGAAATAGTTGTCACATCTCTCCCTCTAACTTTACATATTCATGTCTTTTAAAATTTTTAAAAAATGCATGTTTCCTATGTGAGAGATCTGATTTGTACCCTTTTAAATTAAAACTTTTATGTATCATTGTTTTGTATAGATTGAGCTTCCTCCATGGACTGATATTGTGAAAACCGGAACATTGAAGGAGCTTGCTCCATATGACCCTGACTGGTACTACGTGAGGGCTGGTATGTTTCTCTCTGTTTCTGTTGTCTAAACCTTTAGACGCTGTCTATTTAAGTAGTTACTTGCTTAGTATGATTGCAGGTTTCTTCCTTCTGTTTAATTAATCTAATGGCAATGCAGCTTCCATGGCTAGGAAAATATACTTGAGGGGTGGTCTTGGTGTTGGTGCATTCAGGAGGATATATGGAGGGAGCAAGAGGAACGGTAGTCGTCCACCGCATTTTGGAAAGAGCAGTGGATCTATTGCCCGTCACATTCTTCAACAGCTGCAGAACATGAACATCGTTGACCTTGATCAAAAGGGGTTAGTCCCTTTCTGTATTTTTCCAGATTCATGTTTTCTAATTGGCAGCTGGGTAATTATTCTTTTAGCTTTAGAGCTGATTAGCTATGAGATTTTCAGTTATAGTACAAGTAATGATTAAGAGAAGCAGTATGTGGCCGTTCCTTGTCAATCTTGTACTGAGCTGCCATTCTTCTCACATATTCGGCCATAAAAGCTTCAAATTGTTTGAACAACCATCTAAAATTTTTCCAACGTCTGAAACAGTGATTTTTCGAAATTCAACCTCTGATATCAAAATTACTTGCATAGTGAATATTGTGCTGACAACTTTTTGTTTTTGGTTGATCAGTGGGAGAAGAATTACATCCAATGGCCAGAGGGATCTTGACCAAGTTGCTGGACGGATTGCTGTTGCTCATTGACAGATTTACAACATTTTTTTGAGGACGCTGGAAAATTTTATAATATAGTTCTTTGAGTGGAAGTAGATAGAGAGAGATCACTGTTCGTTACTTATGGTTTTGGTTTGCTTGGTGTTGTTATGAAACCTGAAAAACGCATCTTGTGACCCTTATTTTTATATGAAGAGCTCTTAAAAATTTATGTCCATATTAAGTATTTCAATTTTTTTTCAGAATATACATCAATGATTTATATGAGATTCCATTGACTGACAGTGAAAATTACCTACTACTAATAATGGCACGGATGAGGTGTCAAGCTCTTAAATTTTATGGCAAAGGTCTGAATCACCTTTTTTTTATGTTCTCGAATCGAAAGCGGCAGAGCTCAAAATTATTATTGGATGGACAAGGAGTGGATGGGGGATTGCAATTAAGTTGTTAGATTATAGAAAAATGAGAAAATAACTATTTTATTCTTATATTTTGTCAAAATACATAATTTTATCTATGCATTTTCAGAAATATTTGGTTTTTGTCCATATCATTTAGTGTAATTTTTGAAGTTTTCCATCCAATACATGATTAGATTAGCTAGCCACAAACTGGTTAGGCAAAAAGGCACTGACGTGAGGTGTTAATTGCACCTGCTTCTTCCTAAGTGAAGTTGAAACTCCTAATTTGTTTTTGAAAAATTACAAAATACATGGAATTAATACTCATTTCCTGAATCTAAATTATAAAATTGAGTCACTAAAGCTGTCTCTCAGCCACTCAAAGCTCATGCATTTATAATGGTGGAAAAGCTAGTTTGCATTGCCGACTTCACGATCCATAATGGTAAAACTCATCCATTTATAATAGTACGAAAGTGGGTTGGTGTGGCCGACTCTACGATCCTTAATGTCGAAGGATGGACAGCTATCTCTTGAGCACATATATAGATTTAGCCTGAACGGAAAATACAATAATGCAATTAACGTGTCTCCACATACCGACAACCAGGTGATCGCATTTCATTCAAACCTTTTTTTTCGTGTTTTTCCCGAAGTCTGGAGCAAGCTGCAATCAGTAAATTTTCCTAACCCTCCTTTCCCCTGAAAAGCTAGAGGAAGAAAGTGAATTCTCTTTTCTTTCTGGAAGGACCAGAGAATTGAATCTGGTTATCCTCAAAAATAATAATAAAAAAAAGCATTAACTAACATTACTTAATAGCTATTAATCGCATAAGCTAAAATCGGTTCACCTTAGAAATTCGATTCAGTTTTGTAAATGCAAAGTTCGATTTGAAATCGCTCGACCGAACTAACTGATTGCTCACACTTACCCTGTGATTTTGGTAAAAGAAAAAATTAGAAACATAGGAAAAGGGTTGTCGTTTAACGCTAAACGACTTATGCAGAGAGATGGACCGGATTTCTTGAGCATGTCCTCGGCCCTCCTACTCATTACGCGGTCGTCGAATGATCGGCACTTCACTCTGCGAACATAGGGCCACGTACATGAAACATTGAATGACCTGTCAACCGCCCAATATGTATGGTGGGACCAAGAAAAATTGTAGTGGGGCCTATAATTTGACACCTTCGCCACGTGTGCTCAAAGATTCCGAATCTTGTTTCTTCTTCGTTCTCTCTAGAGACACCCTCTTCTGGCCTTCCCGGTTTCCCTAACGAGAGAATCTTTCTCTCTCTTTTTGCCCTTTTCGTACATATATAATTAGAGAATCTCTGGATTTTCGTTTTTCTATTTTTCTGAAAAAAATAAAAAATGCTTGTAATAAAATAATAATTAATAATAACAGTGACTCAAAAAGCCCATACTGTTTAAAATTTTTAATTTTAATTTATTGATTTCGAATATCAATAACCCATCTTTGATTTGATATAAAGGGTTTTTGCTTAGATGCTCAAATTTTCAAAGTTCGAGTGCAGTTTCTCCCTTTCACTCTATCTTTAGATTTCCTTTTTCTCCCTAGATCGACCGGCCTCAGGGTTTCATCTTCCTTCGATCGTCTTTTTCCCTGGTTCGTTGCGTACTGTTACTGTAAGCTATTGTTTTAATTATTCTTTTTATTTCCATTGGCTGGAATTAAATGTCACTATATATGTATATATTTCTCATTTTCTGTAACATAAATTGTCAGTGATTGGGATTGTTCAATTTGCCAAGGGATTTGATTTTTTTTTTTTTTTAATTTTGGTATTGCAAATCTCTGCTTCTATTTTAATTTGATTTTCTAAAAATATATTTTATTGTGGTTTGGAATGCTGATGGAGTTTAGCTATGTTGCTGCGCTATCAATTTGAGTATTGCTTGTAACCAATATATGCCATTGCTGTAAAGCAAAGAAGAATTATATCAAATTTATGGTAACATTGGTTCTCTGCATTTCTTTTTCGACAGGTGTTGGTTGTGCTATCTTTGTCTGAATGTGGTCTTAGAAGAGATTTGGATCTTTCTTTCAGAGAAGTACGGTGGATGCTATAGTACGTTATGCAAATTTGTGCACTTGTTTTGAGATGAAAGTGAATTTTGCAGTGAAATTTGAATATGGGATTGGTAGTGAGTTTCGAGTGAAATGTGTACTAAGTTTCTAGTGTTGCTATTATATTTTAGTTAATGTGCTTTGATATTAGACTATTTTGAAGGATAAATAGAGCTTTCTCTGGTCTGTAATGTCGTGGTCTCTTTTGATTATGGTAGTGCTTATAGAATGAGAAGGAATACATTTTGAAGAATGGACGATGATAGAGAAATTGAAATGTTGCTTCCTGGTTGGAATAATCCAATTGAGTCTCGCATTTTTATTTTATCTTGCTTCCTTGCTGCTTTGATCGGTATTTTGACAATAGCTTATACAGCTTTCCAATGGAGAAGAAATATTAATCTAAGTTGGATGAAAGCTGTAGCTAGATCAAAGAAAAACCCAAAGGCAAGGCACAAGGTTCCTGTAGCTCCTCATAATTGGGTACTGGAATCTGTCTCTCGTGGAAAGAATCTAAACTGCTGTGTATGCTTGAAGCCCATGTCTCCATCCCAAACTCTTGGACCTGTTGCAGGATCAGACAGTTTTATTCACCATTGTAGCATTTGTGGTGCAGCGGCTCACCTTAGCTGCTCTTCAAGTGCACACAAGGATTGCAAGTCTGTATCTATGGTTGGATTTGATCATGTGATGCACCAATGGACTGTTAGATGGACAGAGATAACAGATCTACCTGATGAAACTTCCTTTTGTAGTTTATGTGAAGAGCCGTGCAGTGGTTCTTTTCTTAGTGGATCCCCTATATGGTGTTGCTTGTGGTGTCAACGACTTGTACATGTCGATTGTCACAGTAGCATGTCTAATGAATCTGGTGATACTTGTGATTTAGGCCAATTTAGAAGGCTGATTTTATCACCACTTCATGTTAAGGAATTGAACTCATCTGGTGGATTTTTGAGCTCTATCACACATGGAGCAAATGAGATCGCTTCTTCAGTGCGTGCCAGTATTAGAAGTCAGAGCAAGAAGTACAAGCATGGCAATGAAGCCTCTGTTGATACAGGTAACAGTAGTAGCACTTGTGATGCATCCGTTGAAAACACAGATGATGCCCATCCTACAGTAAATGGTTCTCATGGTATGGAGGAAATCTGTAATGGTAGCTTGAATGTGGGGAGCACTCAACATAGTGAAGTTGTGGATAGGTTGGACTCAAAGCCTAGTTTAAAAAGAAGTGGTTCAGTTAATCAAAAGGATGAGTCTCAAATATTAGGAATCAAACAGAAATATGAAATAATTGATTTGCCTTCTGACGCAAGACCATTGTTAGTCTTTATCAACAAGAAGAGTGGGGCTCAGCGTGGAGATAATCTAAGGCAACGCTTGAACTTTCTTTTGAATCCTGCTCAGGTTTGTACTTCTCTAATTGGTCTTTGTGGCTCCTAACTTTGTTCTTGTTTGTTTCGTTCATTTAACTTAGACTGTCTGAAGGGTCTACTAATAAAACTAGACTGAGAAAGTTAACCAGAAAGGAAAACTTTGGTCAATCGAATCAAACACTTCTGGTTTTCAGTTTCATACTGTTCCGTAATTTTTTGATTAACTGGCCAGACATATGTCACATGCATGTCTAGAGATGTGTTTTGCAGAGGCGCACGCAGACACATGCTTAAAACTGATTTACTAGATTAATGGATTTTGATTAGTTGAAAGTCTAACCTTTCAGCTAATTTGGTATGGCTTTATTGAAGATGTATATAATTGTTTTGATTATGTTCAATGATGAAACTAAAAGAACCTTTGAAGTCCTAGCAGTTTTCCAATGTTTTAGTATGGCTTTATTGAAGATATATGTAATTGTTTTTACCAATGGAACGTGGTATTTTGTTTAGAAGAAAGTTTGTGAAATTATTATCTCTATCTCGTATTATTTTTGTCAATGAAGTATCAGATGAAGAGATTCTTTCATAATCATAAGCATGAATCTGAGATGACTTCACTACTTCCCCAAGGTAATATGATAACATTGTGGTTCTTAGCCTTTGTAATCACAAAAAAGATCTCATCCAATACTTCTTTGGCCGTATATCAGCATGTTGGTCCTGCTATCACCACAGCATTGGTTTCTTGTGTACTACGCTGTTCAGTCATGTAAAATACATGTATAGGTTTCCAATATTTGAGATTTGAGAATGGGGCCTCTTGGATCGTTTTAGCTATTGTAATATTCTACTGGTTGTCTGATAATGGGATTCCTACAATAAGCCAGTCCAAACTCTCTTGGACAGTAGGCCTTATGTCTTACTTTTTCATTTGGGATATGTTAAGGATGTTTTTGTCTTGCACATGGGATTAGTTTTATTTATAGTAGAAACTAGACCTTATTCCAGAGAGACATCTTTTTACTTGCAAAACCATTAAGCAAGTATGTTCACATTTGATCAAAAACCATCTTTTGGAGCTGCTGCATAAAAGTTCCTGAAAACTCTGTTCTTAAAAAAGGGACGCACCAACTTTACAAATCAAACTGTAACATTTTGCCTCCGATTGACTTGGAACATGTGGCCAGCCTTCTTCTTCCTCTTTTTTTTTTTTTTTTTGTTGGTGCGACAGTCTTCATTATGATGCTTGTGGGAGTTGCTTATGCTGGTATTTCCTACAGGTATTTGAGTTGAGCTCAACACAGGGACCAGAAGTAGGCCTTTTCTTTTTCAGGAAGGTGCCTCACTTTAGAGTTCTTGTGTGTGGGGGAGATGGTACTGTTGGCTGGGTTTTAACTGCCATAGATAAGCAGAATTTTGTTTCTCCTCCACCTGTTGCTATCCTTCCTGCTGGAACGGGAAATGATCTGGCAAGAGTACTATCCTGGGGAGGTGGTCTGGGCTCAGTCCAGAGACAAGGTGGCCTTTGCACATTGCTACATCACATAGAGAATGCTGCAGTAACCATTCTTGATCGATGGAAGGTAGCTATAGTGAATCATCAGAGGAAGCAACTTCAGCCACCTAAATTTATGAACAACTATCTTGGTAGGTAAAAATGCTTATAATTTGCATTTGTTAGCCGAATCATTTGAGGGATACTAAGTGTCTTTTTTATGACAAATTTGGTCTATAAATGGGTGAGTGCCTGCTACCAGCTTGTGGACTGGTATACTAAACCATAGTGGATTGCGAAATCTCAACTTGAAGTCTGGCTTTGATCATCAAATCATTGTGTTCCAAATATCATTTCGTAGGGTTTGCTGGGTTGAGGTTTCATACTTCTGAGATCTAATTTCCTAAAAGCATGTCTTGGGTGGCCTTAGTATTTCTCGAAATGTCTAAATGTTTCTTGGTAGAATGATTACTCATTTTGGCAAGCATTGTTTACAGGAGTTGGGTGTGATGCAAAGGTAGCATTGGACATCCACAATCTGCGGGAAGAAAATCCAGAGAAGTTTTATAACCAGGTAACTGCAAAAATTTTGACTATGATGAAGTAATTGAATTGCTCTTTTACTTCTATCTGACAATCCTACTTTCAAATTTCAATTACTGAAAGTATTTTAATATAACTGCAGTTTATGAACAAAGTTCTGTATGCAAGAGAAGGTGCTAGGAGCATAATGGACAGGACATTTGCAGACTTCCCATGGCAAGTTAGAGTGGAAGTGGATGGCGTTGACATAGAGGTCCCGGAGGTTAGTACAACATTTGTCTCAACTATTCGGTTAGTAAAATTTTGAACTTCTGCTGATAATTCACGCATTATATCTGTTTTAGTGTTTATTGAACCCATGTTGAGAAAATGATCTTTTTGAATAAGATTAAAGTATGTTCCATTATGTGGTGCATGGTCCTAAAATTTTCAGAACATAAATAGATTCTGACATTTTTTGCAAAAGTATCTAAAAATGATGCTTTTCTGAAGTAGTAGGTCAGGACATGATATCTAGTGAATATAATGGTTATAACAAAGAGAAGCATAAATAAGTTATATATGATGCCCCAAACAAGTGGAACTTTCTCCTACTTTCCACCTTGATTGGGGATGCATGCCTTTTGTTGGACCCAGCGGTAACTTCGCTAGTTGAAAACACCCAATTTCATCATCTTTCACTTTCAAAAAATGGCATTGAATTGAGTTTTATTAGTAGTTGCTTAGTTACAATGAATGTCTTGAATTTTCCTTATGGTTACATCGGGTCTCAGATTGTAGATTAATAACTGCCCCCCGCTCCTCTTCCCCCCTTCTCTCTCTCCCTCGAGTCCCTCAAATTTTCCTGAAGGTGCTGTACTTATGTCCTTCCAGTGTGTTTGGGATTCTGTTAGTTTCTCTGGATTCTTCCAAAGGTTTCAAGGATCTTGATGACCATTGGTGAAGGTTGAGCAAATTGATTGTGGACTAAGATTGATGGTGGTAGAATAAAAAGAAGAGGCACAATTTTTCAGAAGAGTTGCAAAGGGTTGGGTGAGTTACGTGGGAAAGAAAAAATAAATGAAGATTAACAAAGGAAAGGAACGTGGAGATGCAGGAATTGTCAAATTCTAACTTGAGAAAACTCAAGCATTGAGGCACTAGACACACACACACACACACACACACACACACAGAGGTAGGTAGTTATGGACCACATTATTATGTGGTGTTTTCACTATGAGAGAGAGAGAGGCAGTTATGGACCACATTATTTTGTGGTGTTTTCGCTATTTCTCCTATGTTCATGTACTGCAGATTTGTTTGTAAAGTCCAACTGAGCAATTGAAATGAATAATTTTGAATCACCGGGCTCATTGATTATTTTATTTTATTATTATTTGTCTTGAGTGTTTGGGGAGGAGGATTCGAACTTGGATTTATTGTTATATTATATATGTATTTACCATCAGGCTATATGTTTTAGTGTTTAAGCTCATTGATTATTGATCATTCATATTTATTACAAAATTTTATTCGCCAGTCCTGCTGTTACTCCTGTAGAAATTATTGATTTGTTCTATACTCTCAGGATGCAGAGGGTGTACTTGTTGCAAACATCGGAAGCTATATGGGCGGTGTCGATCTATGGCAAAATGAGGATGAATCCTATGAGAACTTTGATCCACAATCTATGCATGATAAGATACTAGAGGTTGTTAGCATATCTGGAACATGGCACCTTGGGAAGCTTCAGGTAAAGTACTTTGAAAATACTATGTTTGTGCTCGTTTTTCCCAGTTGATAATTCTTCATCAAAAGTTTATTTGTGAATTTCCATCGAGGCCTAAAACTAACTCAAGAGGGCAATATTTAATGACAATTTAAACTTGGAAGCAGGCCCAGCTTTCAGTTAACACTAAAAGTTGAAATTTTGTCAATGCTCTCATTGCATTGTGTTACTTTGTTATATTCCCAAATCACCTATGTTCTTTTGATTGGAGATGAGAACATGGGATTGGCTGACGCGACATAGGATTAGGTGATGTAGAATCAATTCTAATATCCAAAATACTATAATTCAATGGAAAAACTAATATGCCTGAAGAGACTACAAGCTTATATAGAGAAAATTAAGATAGGAAGCACTAAAATAAAAACCTATAAATGTAATAACCAAATGATGCTTTAAAAAAGTTCTAATTTAGTTTTCTACAGAATGACAGTAGTTATGAAGAGAGAAGACAGGTTGTGGTCATGGTTAGAAATCCATATCTATGGAAAGGAATATAAATGACATCAATATGTTTACTTTCATTTCCTTGTACTTGTCCAAATGACATTGAGCTATTGTTTTCTGTGGTTCAGGTGGGGCTATCTCGTGCTCGAAGGCTTGCACAGGGACAGGCAATAAAGATACAGCTTCTTGCTCCATTGCCTGTACAAATTGATGGAGAGCCTTGGTTTCAGCAGCCATGTACTTTGGCTGTATCCCATCATGGGCAGGTAAAATTCTCTCTCTTTTCTCAGGGAAAAGTGGATGTACTAGGTCTAGAAGCTGGCATTATCTTGTTTTTATCATGTACATACCTGTAAAAGTTCTCCCTTTATTGAATATAGAGGCATGATTCCTGCACGTTGATGTGCACGGTGTTGCCTTATTTTCCATCTTAATCTTTTACTATTTACATTGTTTTGTAAATGCTCAATTATTGAGTTCAGGTACCTTTAAGCCCATGAAATCCACTCAATCTGTCATGTATGCATCATCTTGTAGTGAAGTCATAAATGCTAAATACAACAAGAATCACTTGAACTTAAATATTGAAAATGTAACATGAGACATGCAGTTGCAGGTAATTTTATCAGGTTTTTGTCTCCCACATTGATGTGAGAGCCCTTGTAGAAAGATTTGGATGAAAATTGTTTTATTTGTGTTATATTATATCCTAGAACATCTATTCTCAATTATCTTGTAGTGATTAATTGTTTTCCTTTGAAGTAATTTAGCCTCACAAATTTGTACATGAATGCCTCAGCCTCCACTATGCCTGAGGCGGTTTCTTTTTTGGCATGCTCCTGAATGTTCATGCAAGCTCTTTTATGCTGTTGACTATATTAGTAAGAGTCTGAACTTCATTAAGTACTTGTATGAGAATCTTTTTATATAGTTGTCTACTTTTTCTAGAGGAAAATGAAAGTGGAAAATGCCTTTACAGAATACAGATATTGAGGTCTAAGAGATGTGTTTATATATTTTGCTTGCCTACCTTGGTGGTGCAAATGCCTCGTATGGATGTCAGTAGTTCTGTAACTATCAAGGTCAATATTTGTTTTCCAGTGCATATCAATCATGGTGTCCTCCCTGTTTTTCTTTATTTATGTGGTCGAGTTGGATGAATAGGTCAATATAGCTGTTGAACTTTTAAAAAACTATGTCAAGACACATTTTGGCTTCTTGATGCCATTCTCCAACATTGTCTCCTCGACCTTTATTTCTCTCTCTTTCTATTTTCTGTCTCACTCTGTGACATGTACACAAATATTCATAGTTCTTGTTCCATCTGAATAGGTGAATATCTTGACCTCACTCTATTCTCCAACATTGTCTCCTCCACCTTTCCTTATCTCTCTTTCTGTTTTCTGTCTCACTCTATGACATGTACACAAATATTCATATTTCTTGTTCCATCTGAATAAGTGAATATCTTGACCTATTCCTCTTGCATTGCAGGCTTTTATGTTAAAGAGGGCAGCTGAGGAACCTCTAGGTCATGCAGCTGCCATAATCACGGATGTGCTTGAGAACGCTGAAACCAACCATGTAATTAATGCTTCACAGAAGCGAGCACTTCTTCAAGAAATGGCACTTAGGCTGACTTAGAGGTCATCATCTCCAATAGCCCTGTCAGGTATTGTGAATTTGGTTCGCTGCTTCCTCGTGAAAGTGTTGTGCGTTTTACGTAGCCGCATATATCTCTCTTCATAGGAATATAATATGTTTTGATTTTTTCTTTTTTTTTTTTTCTTTTTAACTTGGTGCTTTTAGCTGAGGCATGTTTGTAATTGAACTCAATTTATAATTCATAGTTTTCCCCATGTCGAATATCAACAGAAAGGGGGGAAGTGAAATTTTGGATTTGTTGTTAAAGAAAAATATAGAAATACGATAGAGAAAAATAGTTTTGGATTTGTTTGTACTTCTAATTCTGTATATCTTTGGCCTGAATTTGAGAGTTCCAGTCGTCAATGAGACTGATCTGAACAGATAGAGCAAATAAATTTTCTATATTTTATTTACACAAGAAAATTGATTATGGATATCATCATATATTACATGAGGCTTTGACATCATATTTAGTATTTAGGCAAATAAAAAGCACTGGGTGATGACAAGAAGTGTTTGTTCCATGAACAATTTTTATTAATTGTCATTTCTCTGCTTACTCCATGGCAGCCCTTGTTTAACCTTGTTCCACAACCTGCTTATGAATCCCCCACCAGCTGCCCTGCTTGTTCTCTTGTTAATGGATCTCCGAATGAACTGGGAACCCATAATTTTCTTCGGTGTTTCGACATTTTCTTTGTAAATGCTATCCAACTGATGGCTGTAAAAGGGGGATTTCAAGTAGGACATGAGAGTAGGCGATGAACAATTTAAGCTTTGAATGGCCTTGTTGAGTTGGTTTGTCACAGCTCTGAGCTCGAACGAGTCGTAGAGGGTGCTGCCATTGTGTCGCGGACTCATCCTGAAAATGGGTTTCGTAGTGTGGGCAGGAGGAGTCATCGGTTTCTCCTTCTCACCCGGAATGTCAAGGGATGCAGGCAAGTCTCTTTGCTTCCAAGCTTCTCCCATATGTTGGAGTTGGTAATGATGGTGGTTTTGACTTCAATTAGGCTGTATGTATCTATGTCTTCCAGTAGGATAGCTATATTTCATGCTTAACAAAGAAATTTGCTTTGTTTTCTACGTCTTCAACTTAGTTATCACTTGGATTTGGGAGTGTTTTATGACACAACCAATGCTATTTTAGACAACATCGACAGCTTCAACTATTCAAATACTCGAACCTTTCTCTAATAAAACCTAAAGCAATTAAATGCATATGCTTTTCTCTTTTTTTTACATTACATCAATCCATCACATTTGATTATGATTCATAAAACTTAATCAATTACATTGTAGCATAATACCCATAGTATAACATCCACATGCTATTGACATTTTTGCCCTGATAGTCTAAAATCTGATGCCACATGATGATCTCACAAGTTTTGCCAAAAAAGTATTTTTGCATCTAAATCAAAGTTTCAACCAAATGAAATGTCTCCTAAAGAAAGAACGGTGAGTATTGGAGAAGGGTCAAACCCAGTAAGTGACTTAGAAGAAGGGAAAACTTTCTTAAGGACAGTGACCTTCAAAATTCTGAGATGTGACCAAAAGTTGCTCCGCTGATTTGGCATTTTATATAAGTTGGTATTGTCACTTCAATTTCCCTCTTATCTACTACTAACCAAACTTTCTTTAGGGTTCAGATTTGGACTCACAACCACAATTTCGTTAATAAATTTGGGAACTTTTCAAAATTCAAATGATAAAATAGTTAATTTTGGCATTAGAGACAAAATAGTAACTTTTCTCTTTTTTTTCCCTATATTTAAAGATATTTTCAAGTATGACTTATAAACATTGATATTAAATCTATTTTCCAAATTATTTTAACTATTAGGGACCAAAAGTAGAAATAACATTTAGAGGGTATTTATATATATATAAATAATCTCTAAGAGCAACTTCAACGAGACCGTGGATTATGACTTATCTAATTGCTAAATTAGAAAAATGAACAGTTAAACAATAATATCTTTTCTAATGGTATCGTCTATTCAATCTGTTCAGCTGATGTATAAAAAAAAAATATAAACACTATGAAACGCACTCTCTATTTTCAAAAAACAGTGTAATTCAACTATTTAATTCTTTTTTACTATTAATTTTATTTTCCTTTTCCACTATCTTCTCTTCATGCGAAAACTTCTCACCCTCAACTTATTTCTTCTTGAGCTGTAGGTTTTATTTTAATTAAATGTAATTTTAAAAAAATAATACACATTATCATAAAATCTTATTATGATTAAAATGCATTAAAGAGCCTTTTTTCAAAAATAATATATCATATAAGCCACGACCCACTCTTTCTCTTCTCTTTATTTTTTATTAGCAAATAATATTATAATTATTTATTTATTTTGTAGTGAACTTGACGTTTGTGCATGTCGTTTGGTGCTGAATTTTGGCATTCTAAATGGTATCAACACCTTAAGTCTTTCATTTTTTGAGTTCCTTTTCAATTAAGCTGTGTTTATTCCGAGTAATAATAACTCTTTCAAATGGCTTTGGTTTCACTCTAAACCACATTTTTCAATCCACCAAAACTTATTCTTTCTGGTCTATTAAGTTTCCTCCTTTTACCATAACTATCAACTCATTATGGCATTTGGTTCATTCCTTGTTTACTACATGAAAGGTAATATTTTTAAATCCTTGTTTACCATAACTATCAACTCTTTCAAATGAGAAATGTTTTCTAATTTGGTTCCTGACGAACCCTAAACATTAGTAAATGCTATGCTACCGAATACGATTTTGATTTAATTAAAACATTAAAAAATGTATGAAAAGCTACTGCGGAACATGATTTGGCTTTGCTATGAGATTCCAGCAACGGAAAGCTTCCTTAATTTTATGAAGTCGTATTCAAAAACAAGTTAAGTGATACTTGGTGCTACTATTCATAATCAATGGATTTTGTCCAAATCAATGCATTGACTGCCAACTTCGTTTCTATGCACAACTGAATTTTCAATAAAATGGATAGTGATCAAAATCTTGAGTTTGGCCGGTTTTTTTCTTCCTTATTTTTCAGTTATTTTTGCACCCAAATGGAATTTAGAAAAAAAAAAAAAATTTCCCTTGTTTGGCACTGAGAGGTCCATTTTGGAAACGTGTTGCATGTTCCATTACAGCTTTTTCTAATGTGACTTTGCTTGAACATGTGAAAGTAAATAGCCAAACCACAGATAGGAGGGGTTGGATCTCTTAGATAGGAGTTTACTTTTGGGTATTTAAGGAGATCTTGGTCCTATAATTTTCCAGCAAGACTACTTTTCGTCTCTCTCAAATTGCATATATTGTCTCCTACTTTAATAAACCAACCTCTTTCTCTTCTTGGTTTGTGAAAATACAGTACAAGAGATACATAAAGGTAATTACTTTATGTTTCTAACATTCATTTTTTAACACAAAATTTCATGAACTTTTGTTTGTTGTTAATCTTTTTATGTTTCTGTTACCTGTTCTTGCGGAAACCTATGTTTTCTTCTTGGTTATTATATCTGGTCACTGGTCTGTTTAATGTGGTTCTATTAGCAGTTCCTAAGGAAATGAAATTTGAAATCATTTGTTCAATACAATCATTACTATTTGGTTGGCTTTTTCTTTGTATTAATTTGTTTCACTAAATGTGGGATCCAAATCCAGTTCACTTGTTCCCCCTTTGATCTGCAAGTTGCTATCTTTTTAACATGGTCATTGTTATTATTATTCTTGTTGTTATTATTTATGTCTATATGATCACTGTCTACTTTTCTTTTTTATTTGAAATTTTAGATACCAGAGAATCGAAGTATTTGATTGCACTATATAGCTGTTTGTAGAAATTACCGTCTGTTTTATTCTTTTTGAGTCTGATTCAGATGACAAAAGAATTTTTTGTTTCGTTTAGGTTTTAGATAGCTGGAAAAAATGGTGAAGATCTGTTGTATTGGTGCTGGTTATGTCGGGGGTCCAACAATGGCAGTTATTGCATTGAAGTGCCCTTCAATTGAAGTAGCGGTTGTTGATATCTCAGTTGCTAGAATTGAAGCCTGGAATAGCGATCAGCTTCCCATTTACGAGCCAGGTCTCGAAGAGGTGGTGAATCAGTGTAGAGGAAAAAACCTTTTCTTCAGCACTGATGTTGAAAAACATGTCTCAGAAGCTGATATTATCTTTGTTTCAGTTAATACACCAACAAAAACTCGAGGCCTTGGAGCAGGCAAAGCTGCTGATCTGACATATTGGGAAAGTGCAGCTCGAATGATTGCTGATGTATCGAAATCGAACAAGATAGTTGTTGAGAAATCAACCGTTCCTGTTAAAACAGCTGAGGCAATTGAAAAAATCTTGACCCATAATAGCAAAGGCATAAAATATCAGATTCTGTCTAACCCAGAATTTCTTGCAGAAGGGACTGCAATTCAGGACCTTTTTAATCCTGATAGAGTTCTTATTGGTGGAAGGGAAACTCCTGATGGCCAAAAAGCTATTCAGGCTTTGAAAGATGTGTATGCTCATTGGGTTCCTGAAGATAGAATCATTTCGACCAATCTTTGGTCTGCAGAGTTGTCAAAGTTAGCTGCAAATGCCCTTTTAGCACAAAGAATTTCTTCTGTCAACGCAATGTCAGCTCTTTGCGAAGCAACTGGGGCAGATGTTTCGCAGGTTTCTCATGCTGTTGGTAAAGACACAAGAATTGGACCAAAATTTTTGAACGCCAGTGTTGGTTTTGGCGGATCCTGTTTTCAAAAGGACATACTCAACTTGGTCTACATTTGTGAGTGCAATGGCTTAGCAGAAGTTGCAAACTACTGGAAACAAGTCATTAAGGTTAATGATTACCAAAAGAATCGATTCGTCAACCGGGTTGTTTCCTCTATGTTCAACACAGTTTCAGGTAAAAAGATTGCTATTCTTGGTTTTGCATTTAAGAAAGATACTGGTGACACAAGAGAAACACCAGCTATTGATGTATGCAAGGGCTTACTAGGCGATAAGGCGCGATTGAGTGTATATGATCCACAAGTGACTGAGGATCAGATTGAAAGGGATCTTGCATTGGAAAAATTTGATTGGGATCATCCAGTTCATCTTCAACCAATGAGTCCCTGTGCTGTTAAGCAAGTGAATGTGGCTTGGGACGCTTATGAGGCCACAAAGGATGCTCATGGAATCTGCATTCTTACTGAGTGGGATGAGTTCAAGAAGCTTGATTACAAAAGGATTTTTGAGAATATGCAGAAACCTGCTTTTGTGTTTGATGGAAGAAATGTTGTGAATGTGGAAAAGTTAAGGGAAATTGGTTTCATTGTTTACTCAATTGGGAAACCATTGGATCCATGGCTCAAAGACATGCCTGCTGTGGCTTGATTTTCTTCTGCCATGGGAGTTCTTGCTGGTACTTAAACTTTGGGAGTTGCAGTTTCATTCTTTGAATTTTACCCCTTCCTTCCTTTTTTGTTTTAATGTGTTTGTTTCTTTTATTCTACTTTACTAGTCATTATGGCTTAAGAAGCATTACATTATTTCTACTATAATGATAAATAAAGCAGAGTTCTAAATTTAGAAAAACTGTTCTTTAGGCATGTTTATTACTATGAGCCTGATTTCTTTATATATATATATATATTTCAAGGAGTATTTTCATACTTTTTGAGCAAGAAACTAATTACATTTTGAAGTTAATGATTGAACTCTTAATCTTGCAAAGGTCGTCGACTAAATCTCTAAAAAAATTATTAAATTGAAGTAATAATTATTTATCATATATAAATGATAAATATAGAAAAAAATATTTATTATTCCTTGAAACACAAATGTGACAAGTATTATAAAACAGAGATAGTATATAAATAAAAAAATATAATAAAACTTATTATTTTTAAATAACTAGAGATAAAATAATCATAAAAAATATTAATTTGAAAATTTTCATAATAATTATTTTTCTAAGGTTAAGGTACATGTGGATATATTTGTATTAAATAAAATAAAATATAATAAAAATCTTTCCATTATAACTGAATCTGTTTTAACTTTTAATGCAAAACTAATATAGATGTTTCCGCTGCCGGGAATCGAACCCGGAAGATATCACAATTATCCAGCTTGTTTAGTGCTACAGCGGAGATTATTTTGGTGAAGAAACTATCACAAAATTATATATATTCACAGTACAATAACTTCAAATAAAGTTTTTTAAGGAGAATTAAATTTTTTTAAGGTATAAATCAGTTTTTTGATTAATTTCAGATTCAAAAATCTGCATATTAAGGATATAGAAAATAATTGGATAAATTTTGGATAGTTATATGAGCTCTTTTTGTTATTATTATTTTTTATGCTTTTTAATTTTACCAAATTGCCCATGTGCGCTTTGAAGGGATGGGCCGCTTATAGAAGGATCTGAGAACAGAAAGAAGAAAGTGCAAGTAGAGAACCAAATAATTAAACTTTCTTCCGATCAACACTCAACAAATCCTAAACTACAACTGTAAGTTCTCTGTCCACTAAATTTGCTTTCTCCAATGATTTTCTTTCTTTTTTTTATGTACGCATGATATGCAATATAATTGTTGGATCCCCTTAAGGTCAACTTGCCTGTTTGGTTCAGCAGAAATCGTGGGAGAATGAATCGTGGGCTATGTCTTATCAGTTTTAAGGGTTCATTAATTAATTTTTGTTTTTGATTTGTTGGCAACAGATTGTTTGATGGAAGGATTGGTGCATTCACGAATCGGTCCAATTCATCCTACTTGTAGACAATATTGGTCTCGCTTTGTTCCAGTATTTTCCCTGCATTTGAAGAGGTCAAATTTGACTGGAGGTCGAATTGGGTTTATGAAACATCCTCAGTCACTCAATTCAGTTACTGCTTCTGTTCAACCTTTAGAAGCCTCCTCATTGAGCCGCTTCGACAATGCAGTGCCCTCCAAAGGTTATAATCACTTATTAAGGAAAATACTTGCCAAGATTACCCAGAACTACCTTAATTCGTATCCCACATTGTTTTTAAGCTTTTGCCTTAAAACCTCACCAACTTTACATTTTAACACTGATATTTTATGTTTATCAACAGAGGTTCTTGAGCTTTGGAGAAGTGCTAATGCAGTATGCTTTGATGTGGATAGTACAGTATGCCTAGATGAGGGGATTGATGAACTTGCAGGGTTTTGTGGAGCTGGAAAGGCCGTTGCTGAATGGACTGCTAAGTTGGTTGTCCTTATCATTTATTAAAATTTGAAAACTACTTTATTTCTCAATATTATATCTGATCTTTGTGTCGTATTTTGCCAGAGCAATGGGCGGCTCTGTTCCTTTTGAGGAGGCCTTGGCAGCCAGACTATCCTTGTTCAAACCTTCTATGTCTCAGGTCCATGATTTTCTTGAGAAGAGGCCCCCAAAGTACGCTAATTCCTTAAATGATCGATCGCATAGTTTGTTTCTTTTTTTTGGCATTTTTGAGTTTTTGAAGGTTGCTTACTGTTTACAATCCAACTTGTTTGGCATTTCATTTCAATATGAAAGTTGGTGCTATTGTGTGGAAATTTTTTATCACCATCATCAAAACATCAACCATTCACAACCGGAGGATACAGTTATGGAGGTTAACAAAAACATAACTAAAACACAGATCAAACCCCATAGACATTGTTAGAGTCGCTAATTCTCTTGATGCATCTTTTTCTATTTGTTTTATTGTCCAATGAAAAAGAGTTTGCTTTGAGTAAATGCATGCCTCATTTCTTGGAATATAGTCTCTTTGTACATAAAGTAGTTATTAAGTTACACTGTCTAAATCCTAAATTAGTTGGGGTAAGCCACATAAATAATTTTCCACCATTCTATCCTCTTTAGGTTGATGTTGTGCATGGGATATTTAAAGGTCAAAACTTCAATCTAGTCATTTTCCACCAATCTCTTCTCCTTTTTGTCATCTATTTCTTATGATTTCAGCTCAAGCCATTTTTTCATAGTTTTATGTAGTTAAAATTGAAAATTTTCAATTTGGTTGTAATATGAGTTATGTACATGAGAATTCATGAGAACATACTGGGTATTTTCATTGCACATGACCAAAACTATCATCTTTCTAAGACTAGTTTTGAGTTTCGCGGTACTTCAAAGATGAGGTATAATTATAATTTGTTCTTGCTCAGTTGAGAGTGAGGTGGTTTATGAAAAAAACATCTCATCTTTGGATACTTCAAAATTTGAATTCTTGGTGTATGGGAAGGGCACAATTTATTTATTTTTTTGTTAATTAGACTTCTTGACACTAGCAAAGTTATTCACATTAGTTACTAATTTGGATTGAATTGCTAGAATAAAATCATATTAGAAAGACTGTAAAATCTTGATGAGTTATTTTGTCCTAATCTCTAGCTATTCT